>JABXWE010020034.1:0-24212 GCA_014611495.1 Limonius californicus | reverse complement strand
TAAAGTCGGCCAAACTTCGCAAAAACCAAAATATATATTGGTATAAAAATGTCGAAAAAAAACCCTAAAAATGTTAAGCGAAAACGTAAAAATATCAAAAAACGTAATAATGTCAAAAAAACCTAAATTGTATAAAAAACCAAAAAATGTCAGAAAAAGTCATAATGTCAAAAAAATAAAGTCGGCCAAACTTCTCAAATCCAAAAAAAATTATATATGGATACAATTGTCGAAAAAAACCCTAAAAATGTCAAAAAATAACGAAAAACTGTTAAGAAAACACGTAATAATGTGAAAAAACCTAAATTATCGAAAAAGCCGTACAAATATCTAAACAAAAAACCTAAAAATGTTGAAAGAAATGTGAAAATGTCGAAAAAAACATACCCAGATTTAGATTCGCACACCAAAATATTTTCTATAGCGGAAACCGGGTTATATTATTGGAATTTATAAGCATCAAAAAACAAAATTAGCAAGAAGAAACACGGCGTGTATTGCGCTTAGAAATACAGCAGACGCTCGATAACGAACTAATTCAGTCCCGAGTGTGTTCACATAATCAAAACGTTTACATTAGCGAGCGTGATTTTATTAATAAGCAAATTATTAAAAGAAACGTTTAATAACACAACTAATATTTTCTTGCAAATTCTGTCGCTCCCGCACCTATTGCAACCTCGTCTATGATTTTCACTTTGTCACTCGTATGTAAATTAAAAAACAATAAAAAAAGAAGTGCTTACGTTATCGAGCCGAACAGGTTGTTTACGTTATCGGGCGTTCCATTTGATCCTATAGTAAGAATTTTGTGTTTACATTAGAGCGATGTTTCCATTATCCCGTGTTTGCGCTATCGAGTGTCTGCTGTAGTTATTTCTAGCGTTACATCCGTTGTTCTGCGTTATGCTAATTAGCATAATTCCTATTATGCTTCATGCTAACAAGTAGACGAAGAAACGATTTATATATTAAGACTTTCCATAAATCGTATCTACCTTCAAAATTAAGAAATCCGTATATCTAATCTAATCTATAGTATGGGAAAGTAAAAAAAATATGCACAGCAGTATTTCAATTTTATACTTTCATTGTTTTATAATATTTATGGCACACTATACTTCTCAAATTAAACACTTTTTTAGCTTTACCTCAGTTATATTTTGAAAGGTTGAAAAATAGCCTTTTTAACAAAGTCAACGCCTGCTACGGTTTAAAAAACCATAAGTTTATATTATAACTTGAAACTTGAAAAAATGACAGTCGCATTCGAATCTACGTAAAAAGATCTACAACAAAGCTGAATACCATTTTTTTCTATTTTCATGAATAAACGAAATCGAGCAAAATTCAATTTTCTCGTATAACTTGAAAAGTGGTTTCTTTTACTTCATAAATATCTCAGGTCTTTCTGGGAGCCAAAGCTTTAATATGCAGCTAAACGAAATGTTACCTTCGAGGGATTAATACTATTGTACGAAATTAAAAGAACGTGACGTATCTGTAGTCATTTCACTCAACTGCGCATTAAATAACAACGTACCGCGTTAATAGCGGCGTACGTACAGTTTCGTTCCAGACTATGACAGCGACGTTGTACACCAAGTTCCGGTACTAACCAAAATGCATAACCAACAGTGAGAGGTCTAAGGAGTATTTCGTCTATGCTTAAAGATAAGCTGCAAGTTGTTGCACACAGCAAGAATTTATAAGGAGGTCTCATACGAACAGTTTCTACATCGTCTGATTTCCCACAAGGACTTGCATTGCCGCCGAGATCCCCCGATTTCACTGTTCCAGATTTTTTCTTTTCCAATAGCTCACTTTGCATTAAATTTTCTATTATTCAACATTATAGCACATATAGGTGTACAGGCAAACCTTATATTAAAAAAAGGGAAACGATTTCTGTATTCATTAATTCAATCTTCTTCTTCGAGTGCTTTATCTCTTACGAGACGTAGCGATCTTCACTCCTATGTCTGTGCTGCGCATTTAAGTACCACAGACATAGAGGGCCTACAGGGACCACGGGAAGTGTAACCACTTCTACTCCAGAGAAAATTTACCAGGCAGAATACCTCGCTGGTTTGCCATTGTCTTGCGAGGGAGAACGGCTGTTAAAAATCGGATGTTCCGGTACTGAGAAATGAACCCGGGACGTTTTAGGAATTAGGAGAAAACAAAAAATGTTTTGAAATGATATCTACCTAACTAACAATTACATACAATATGGTCTCAAAGTAAGGAATTAATTTAGTATGTTCTAGTTTTTAAAACATTGGCACTAACAATTTGGTATGCCATATGTCATTTCTATTGCATTTACAAACGGTTCTTTAGATATTCATTTCTTTAAATACCTATCAGAGGAAGATCACTAATAGTATTTAATACAAATAAAATTAATTAATTAAAGACTACACTAAGATTATGATAATTAACTTGAAGAATAATTTCTTGTAAAGATTCTAGCGTGTTTTAGTTTCATTACAACATTCTAGTATTTAAAGTTAAATGACATTGTTTACATCCATTGCAAAATGTGTGCTAATTTTTAAATGATGTTTATCTACTTGGAATTTCTTATTAGGCTTGGTGTAACAGTTCAACGGTGAAAAAATCTGAAAGAAAATTCAGTGAAGTTGATTATGGTATGTAAAACAATTCTACAAAAGGCAGTTCTGAAAGGAATCAAACTTAGTTTTAATTAAAAATATAAGTTAATAAATATACCAACAGTTGATGATAAATCCAACGAAATGGTGAAACGGTTCATGGATAATGTTAAAATTTTAAGTTAAATTTAAAAATATGGTTGACGTTATTCGATGATATTTTGAGCACAGAATTAAAGTCCTGAGATTGAAGAAGGGAATATATTTTTTCTGATGAAGTTTAAATGAAAAGTAGGTCGTCAGAATGTAAATTGAAAGCGTAAATTTGTGTAGTTAATTTGCTGGTAACAAGATTTTCTTTTCTTTTTTCGTTTCTAGGCAGCCATGCTTGAACTTTTTTTAACAAGAACACATAGTTTCTACAGTTCTACTCTAGATATTTAACACCAGCTTGTCCAATAATATATTTTTGCATTGGCTAAATACCCTTCTGTTACACTAATCTGTCAAGGTGCAAAAGTCGTAAGAATTTAAAAAATTATCTCCTTAGAAAAGCCTAACATTTTACTTGCATTTAGCCTGTACATAGAGGATACCGCGTATTAGAATCTGGCCAACCCTAATTTTGTTATATTTCGAATAATTTAGACACATTGATTCGTCTTAGGAGACTCACCCTGTATGTTACACATAGATCATCTTAAAATAGGCGGTTAAGTGGGCTCGGGTGCGCCCCCTTCCTCATAAAAATATTCAAATTAATCTTTTGTCGTGTATGGACAGCAGCGTACTTTCCAAACTCAACTTAAACTTCTGTTTCATGTAATCACTTAATATTGCATCCGACTAGCTCTCATAGGGGTCTATCTCAGTTATTGGGTCGCTCATAATTTACAGTTCCACACCTTCGTAGTTCGCTGTCATTAAATCTGTATGCATTCGAAATAAAAGATTACCAGTTTCTTTAAACTCCAACTTTTAACAGTTTAGTAAAGTTACAAACAACCTAAACATATTCTATTCTAAACTTAACACTGTTATAACTTAATTTTGAATTTACTTATCAAGCCCGGATTCCTGTGAACAGTTTTTCACGTCCGCAGCTTTTACATTTTTCTTTTTCGCCCAAAGATTTGCTCATTCCCCCGACAACCCTCATGTCTGGCCAATCGAAACACTTCAATGATCTCATACGATCTACACCTACCTCTTTTTAAAAACTGAATGAACATCCTTGATCACATGATGTCCGATGTGCCAAACATTGTACTCCAAACCAACTAAAGTTAACACAAAGATAACGTAGAGAAGGAAAATACAAGGCTAACCAAAATATCATGACACTTTTTTTTTTCTGTATTTAAATAATACTTAATTAAAATGAATTAACTCTGAAAAAGTTTGTTTTCTACAACTAACATTTTAACGTTTAAATTGTCATCGATTCTGTGATTTTCCCCGCAAAGTTCGCAATCGCCTTGTGCAGTTAAATCGGCAGCGGGAATGTGGCCTGGCCGTACATATATTATGATTATTGATTATAACGTGGCACTCAAAGTTTTCAATTCCAAACTACTGTATTGTGACTAGTAAACAATGAATAGTGTTAATAGCCCTTTAGAGATTAACTTTTCAAGACTTTTGGTTGAAGAAAAACTTCAAATTAAAACATTAGGCATGCCCACGCGGAATTTAAATGTAACATAAAAAATGGAGAGAAAAGCACAGAACAGGTGTTATACCTATCATTTTTTCTGCAGAGACTTATAAACTTATACTTGTTTTTAGACAGAGTAGTTGCTTTTTATCCAATGCTCTCTAAGAGGAGGTTAAAAAGCGAGTTAGAAGTTATATACACAAGATCTGACTTTACAGAAATATCTGGTGCTATAAATATTTTAACATTTTTGTTAAAAAATAATCTTGAAGAAACTTTTACGGAAACACTGAGACTTCTAAATAGTATGTAATATGTAATAGTATGACAACCGCCGAGGCTGAACGTTGCTTTTCCACATAAAAGCGTGTAAAAAAGCTTTTTACGAAACACCACGCTTGAATGCTTTGGCTACCATGTCTATCAGCAGGAGTTTAATTAACGAAAATGATAATTTTGAAGAAAAAGTTGCCGACAAATTTATTTCGATGAAAAATCGAGGAGCATAAATTTCATTTTAAAAATTAAATGTGTTTGGGTGTATTTTTTGTTTGTTAATTAGTTACTGATTCGATGACTATTTTATATTATTGTTTGAAATAAATTTACAAGAACGGATTTTATAAACTTTTAAAGTGTTTTTAAGAACTTCACATTAATTTCAGGTGAGTGTTTTCTTATAATAACATATATTTTTGTTTTTAAAATGAAAATGCACCCCTCCTTGTTGAAACTCACCGGCCACCGCTGTTACAACCGTTCTGCAAAAATCTAAAGCGTTCGATTTTTTAACTTTTTGATTTAACGTTGCAGATTTAATCCATTCCTAACAACGACTGCGTATTATTAAATCTATCAAGTTGAATAATACTTTCTTGAATATACGACACAAAAATATATATTGTCATCATTCCCTATTGTTGTTAAGGCGCTGTTTACGTACGTGCCGAACCCTGCTGAGCGCCACACCCTCTCATCCTATCATAACACTACTCGGACCTTGACAAAAATAACTACATCACCTCGTCGTACTTCATCAGCCGGTTCTATCACCGGGTTTTTGTACCTACCTGAGGCTAGACCTGAAGCGGCTAACGGGACAGGGTTCGGTTTTCTCTGGCATCATATCGCACGTTTTAAGAAATCCATGAAACATGACGAGTTTGCTGGAGATTTTCTCGGAAACATTACTCGACGGAAATGATTCAAATCAATTCAAATAGAAAAATTTGGAATTTCCCAAGTAGGACTAAAAAAATCTGTAATGGCTGATAAGAAATTGAACAGTAATTTATAACTAGCTTCAGGCAAAGCATTTTATTGTAAAATGAAGTTACTCGGTTATAACATAAACTTGGCCACTCTGTATTTGATGAATTACATTTTAAAGTATTAAAATGAATAGGCTAGGTTGGAGATTGGACGGTGGTTTAAGTAAATAAACTTTGGAAAACCCCTTACCACCACGATATTTAGAATATCTACATACGTATTTCAGCAACTAAGCTGCCATCTTCAGTAGGGATTTGCATTAACTAAAGTAACTTGGCCGAGAAATACCTCTGGAGATAAGTCCTTCACCGAGTCAACAATTAAAGTCCAATGTTAGTAATCTAACGAACAAAGTTTTAAATACTAAATCCCCGTTAAGGTTCGTTACGCTTAACCGACTTTTTTTATTTTAATTCTTTTGTTGAAGACACTTCCTTTAACAATTTTAGATTTTCTAGATCTACACCGTGTCCTGTCTCATAAATATGTTGGGAAACACTTGATATATATCAAATCTATAACTTTTGAAATGAACTGCATGTTTCGATACTACTAAAAACAACATCGAGGATTTCATTAACCAATGAAATTCCAAATTGCAGTCAATAATATTCAAGTATGAATTAGAAAGCTAAGCACAGTTACCGTTTCATGGCGTCATTGTTTCCAACCTAAAATTGCGGCCTTTAACCTTTTGGTCTATAGACTTAGGTACCTTTCCATTAATTTCACATCGATACCATTTTATTATGGGTACATCAAATATATTGATTCCTACAGCGGTTTCTATCCAGACGTGAATCGTAATTTAATAAGGAAACGTAATTATTAAGATTAAAATTTAAATGTTTGAAGAAAACACCAGAAATTTTACAAAAGTCCTTTCCATCCCTTAACCAAAGGCCTTGATAAAATATGCAAACAAATTAGTTCCAAAATTGTAGTTGTTCAAAACATTCGCAACTTGTTAGAAAACTCTAAAGATAAAGTGAAAACTTTGAAAATGTCAGGGATTTACAAAATTGACTGTAATTACTGTAATGGAAAATATATTGGGCAAAAATAAGCTTAACTTTTTGATGGGTCTAGGACACTTCGTCGATTGCCCACAACGTCGACCGCCCCGTAACGTCGACCGTGCCCATAACGTCGACCGAGCTTGTTGGCCCACTACGCCGACTAGGTCCACATCGTCGACCATTTCACGGTGGACACAACGTCGACCGTGCCCATAACGTCGACCGATACAAAACGACGCTATATAAACCCCGACGATAACGTCGCTAACGAAACTGTCCGAAAACACTACGATCTTACTATGTTACATAGTGTTCTCTTCTATGCAACGGGGACACTACGCCGACCGCGACCATAACGTCGACTCATCTGAAGGGTCACTTCGCCGACCCGGACCATAACGTCGACCCACCTTGGGGGACACTACCCCGACCTTGACCATAACACTTTGCCCATGTGACACATACAGGGTGTTTTGAAAAACATGGGCCCCCGTTCAGAGGTAGATTCCTCAGCTAAAAATAGGACGGAAACTTCGTATAAACATGTGTCAGTAACAGCTTAATGTTCGAGATACAGGGTGCTGAAATTTAATTTTTATTTTAAGTTGTATTGATTTTTCCCGAACAGACTGGAGGGAAATTGATGAAATTTTCAGGGTAAGTATTACTGAATTATTGAAGACTAGGCATATTTCATATCTTTAAACATGGCATGTCATTATTTTATTATTAAGAAAGTATATTATTTTATGAAAATACTAAAACAGGAGCAAACAAAAAAAACGGGTCAGTATTCAGGAACATTATTTATCAGAGAATTGTAGTTGTATGTACACGAAACATTCATTTTTGCATGGCAATGCACGAGAACACATTATTTCATATTCAAATTCATAAATGATTTATATCAAGTGGCTGTAAATGTTAAATTTTTACTTTCCCATACCATCGGTATAGGGAAGGTATTGATTTCATGCAAATTTTCGAAATTGAAATTTTAACGGAAATACAAGTTTTAGGTTGTTGTAAAGCTATTTTTACGTACATTTAGAATATATAATAAAATAAATGCCCGAGGGGTGGATTTAACAAAATTTTCTTGAATAGGGAGTCAAGAACGATATTTCTACAATTTTTAATTTTTTAGGGGAGGGGAAGGGTTTATAAGGGTGTTGAATTGCCCGAGGGGTGGTTTTAACATACTTTTCTTAAATAGGCGATAAAAAACGATATTTCGACAAATTTCAATTTTTTAGGGGGGTGGTGAAGAGTTTTTAAGGGGGTTGAATTGACCGAGGGGTGGTTTTAACATTAGTTAAAAAATCGTAGCGGCCTTAATTGTTGAGCTTGGCAATTCTAAAAAAACGTTCGATTTGAATTCGGACGTCCTACATCATCCCATACTACTATTTTGAAAATTTTGTTTTCTGCAAAAATGATACCAGAAAAACATGTCTCCTATCCGCTTCCGCTTTCGGATCGGTTACAAAAGGAGAATTTCTCGACAGATTTTCGTTGTACCTCGGCATACCCAATTTCATTAAGATCGGGCCAATAGTTTCGGAGATATGGAGCGTCACACACACACACACACACACACACACCCATACACCCACACAGACAGACATTTTGTAAAAACCACTTTTTTGGGTTCCTCGGGGCCCAAAACGGATATTTCCGTCAAAAAACCGGTATCGAAAATTTTCGCGATTTCATAACTTTCCTATACCTACGGTGCGGTATGGGAAAGTAAAAAGATAGAACGCTGGGGTTTTCACTGTTTTGCTCAGTGCCACTAAATTTGCGTCAATCATTTGGTATTCACATGCTTCACGTGGTATTTACATGCTTATTATTACAGATGGCTTATGCAATATTTCTGCAGCTACCGTACGGGAAATAAAAGCGTTTGTGGATGAAGGCCTACATATTCGAGCGATTGGGAAACGAAAATACAAATTTAATTCCCAAAGAATTAAAAATGCTGCGACAGTCTTCGAAGAAGATGGAAATATAGGTGCATACCTTGAAGTTGTCACTTATTCGGTGCAGGGGCTCATTAGACAAACAATAGCAGAGAATCAACAGGTGGGGGAAGAAAATGAAGACTATCCTCTAACGTCTCTTCCTGGTGATCTCCCTCCCGAATTTAACACCAATGGTAAGACAATTTCTTAAAGTTTTAGTCACATTTTTAGTAAAAGGAAGCAGTAGAAATCTAGTAGTAAAAAGTGATACATGTCTACTTCCGCTTCCGGTTTCGGATATTTTAAGGCTTATTTCCCCTGCATGTGTAAATTGTATTATTATTTCAGGCAACGTTGAACTAGAAGCGGACGAAGACGAAGCAGACCAGGACGAAGAGGACGGCATGGCATTAAACGATGCCAATAGAAGAGAGGAAAACCATACATCTATGTGCATGATTTGCCTGACATCGCCTCCGACTACCGTGCTATTGCCATGCAAGCACTTTGGTTTATGCGATGCATGCACGGCAATGCGCCAAAGACTGAACGACATCCCACCAACCCCCGAGGATCTAGCCTACGATACAGTCATCGATCACTCGATTTGTCCTGCGGACAGAATTCCTATTGAACAATACGTGAGAGTTGTTCATATGTAACCATGTACTATATTTAGCAATATTTAAAAAAATAAATTATACCAAAAGTTTATTCTGGTTTATTATCATAATGAGTGTTTTCGTTTATTGTTCGAAATAAAGCATTATGTAACTGCTTGGTACATTAGTACTTTTCGAATGTTTTGTGTGGGTGCTGCTTGTGATACAAACAATACACGTTGGGCCCCGAAAAAAAGTATGCTTTTAATTGAACATGCCTGACTTTAAATGCACGGGTAGCAATGCCGCACATTTTAAATAGGTATACATATATAGATATGTTAATTTTGATAGTTTTTTACTTATTTTTTGTATTCCAGTAATTTTGATTGAATTAGCGTTTTCATTTCGAATTTACAAATGCACCGCGCTTGCCAGCGGGTACAATAAATCGGCTGCTGCAATGTATACATGCAAGATGCCTTCCGAGAAATAAAACAAAATCTTGATTTATGCAATCGGGTTAGAACTTCCCTATATCGCAGATTCAAGGCCTACATTGAAGTTGTAGGTGGCCATTTCCAACATTTACTGTAAGTTTTCATTATGTCGACTTTGTTTTTAATTTAATAAATTAATTTTTCAAGTTTCAAATTTTATTTACAAAAAAAAATTGAAGTGCGGATATTTGAACATAAAAATTTGAAGAGACAGTTTTTATTGAGATTGCAACAAGGCTTTCAAAACCCAAATCAGAAATTAAACAGTGGCCTGCATTTGTATTTTTAGACACAAATTGAGCCAGTTGCCCGCACGCACGTACCCTTGGTGGCATTTTTGAAATTTTTAATTATAGCCTAAATAATGAGCTATCGCAGGGTTATAAGGCATGAGAATTTTTCCATAGAATACTGCAAGTCGTTTCTGAAATTGTTTGAGCGGGGGCCAATGTGTTCCAAATCACCCATTGCAAATAAGGTCGCGTTGTGTAAGCGCAATGCGCGGCTACTCCAATCACAAATTTTACACGAGTATACTTTTTATCAAACGTTTAATGCAGATTTCAAGAATCTAAACAGAATTTTGAAATATGCCAGGGGCTTATCAATTATTTTTGTAAAATGGGGCTCAGTATTCGGTTTCTACGCCACTGACATGCCATGTTTAAAGATATGAAATATGCCTAGTCTTCAATAATTCAGTAATACTTACCTGAAAATTTCATCAATTTCCCTCCAGTCTGTTCGGGAAAAATCAATACAACTTAAAATAAAAATTAAATTTCAGCACCCTGTATCTCGAACATTAAGCTGTTACTGACACATGTTTATACGAAGTTTCCGTCCTATTTTTAGCTGAGGAATCTACCTCTGAACGGGGGCCCATGTTTTTCAAAACACCCTGTATGTGTCACATGGGCAAAGTGTTATGGTCAAGGTCGGGGTAGTGTCCCCCAAGGTGGGTCGACGTTATGGTCCGGGTCGGCGTAGTGTCCCTTCAGATGAGTCGGCGTTATGGTCACGGTCCGTGAAGTGTCCCTTCAGATGAGTCGACGTTATGGTCGCGGTCGGCGTAGTGTCCCCGTTGCATAGAAGAGAACACTATGTAACATAGTAAGATCGTAGTGTTTTCGGACAGTTTCGTTAGCGACGTTATCGTCGGGGTTTATATAGCGTCGTTTTGTATCGGTCGACGTTATGGGCACGGTCGACGTTGTGTCCACCGTGAAATGGTCGACGATGTGGACCTAGTCGGCGTAGTGGGCCAACAAGCTCGGTCGACGTTATGGGCACGGTCGACGTTGTGTCCACTGTGAAATGGTCGACGATGTGGGCCTGGTCGGCGTAGTGGGCCAACAAGCTCGGTCGACGTTATGGGCACGGTCGACGTTGTGTCCACTGTGCAATGGTCGACGATGTGGGCCTGGTCGGCGTAGTGGGCCAACAAGCTCGGTCGACGTTATGGGCACGGTCGACGTTGTGTCCACTGTGCAATGGTCGACGATGTGGGCCTGGTCGGCGTAGTGGGCCAACAAGCTCGGTCGACGTTGTGGACACGGGTCGACGTTATGGGCACGGTCGACGTTGTGGGCAGTCGACGAAGTGTCCAGGTCCCCTTTTTGATTAGAAAGCGTTATTTGTTAATTTGAAGAAATTGCCAGCTTTCCCTTAAGAATACAAGGTTTGCAAGGTCATTATTAAAACCAATATGGAACATGGTGTTTAAATCTGGGGTGTAGCTAACAATTCGAACCTAGTCAAACTACACCGTTTTCAATCAGAGGTGCCGAGAACAATAACCAACACACCATGGTATGTACCAAATCACGTACTACACGCAGATCTTCGAGTCGATACACGGGAAGAAACCATGAAAGACTACACCAACAAATATAAAGACAGAATCCAAATCTTCCTTTGACCTCTTGACGTCCCAACCTGTGAAGAGGCTGAAACGTCATGACTTATTGAATCTTTAACAACGTTTCTAAGCTGCAATTTACAATTGCTATGGAGCAAACTTTTTCTTGCCAATATAAAAATACCTTTTACTTAATATCCTTAGGGACAACATGCAAAATATCCTTTGTGTTAATTAAAAAATTATTTAGAGGAAATTCTCTATATTTTTACATTTTGAAATTATTGTTAATCTACACTCTAGATTATAAAGTAACTTACCTTGCAGAAAATCATCGTGTTCCATTATTTTCGTCAATATTATTGGGAATCAGATTTGACACACATAATCTATCTTAAATTAAGCATGTATTGCTGAACTGGATGTATTTAAGAAATGGATAATACATAAGCTGTATATCGATATAAAATATATAGTGAAGGAAATAATGTTTCGTGTCATGATAACCGGATTCTTTTTGTAATGAAAAAGTACCAATACCAATACATCGCTTTAGGACGAGTTATATATTGCATCTAAGATAATAAACAATGCAATAAAATTATGTATTATAAAGAGCGATCGAAAAAATAAATAAATTAGAGCAGGTTGTGCATTTAAAAACATATGTCGTAACTTTAGGGCTATCTATCCGTGTGGATAACTTCGAGTTACCAAACAGATTACGTTTTAGGTTATGAAACGTCAATGTCAAAACATTAAAACTTAAAAATTCAATACCTTTACAATAATGCCTTTGAATGTAATACACAAAGGTTTATTTTCGTCATGGCCAGAAAGTTGTTGGTGCATGGCAGTATTTAATGAAGTTATTAAATATTTGCGTCTTATTGTTTTGACATTGACATTTCATAACCTAATCTGATTTAGTAGCGTGAACTTAGCCACACGAAACCATGGAGTTATGACATATGTCTTTAAATGCACTGTCTGTTCTAATTTATTTATTTTTTTCGATCGCTCTTTATAAGTCTGGTGGTTTGCAATTTATGGAAGCAGTGGCAACCACAATCACCACTGACTTGGGTGTTCGTTTCGACATTCTCGGTTTTAAATCTTAAATTAAATAGGTGCTTCAAATATCTGCAACAAATCAAATATTATTGGCCTTATAGACTATTATTCAGGAACCTGCGGAATAAAAATCTATCATATTAGTTTTATATATATGTATACATATGTATTGTTGTGTTATCAATAAACAAATTAAACTCCCAAACAAGATATCATTTCCTGAATGTATAAAAACAAAAAATACACCAATTTGTAAATTGTTTAACCAACACAAGTCAAATATTCTCACAAACCTTTTTTCGTTGATCTCAGGGACGCAGCTACAATTGGTCGTTTTGTAATACCTTTTTTAGCTGGCAACCAACATACACAACAAAAGAAAACAGGGAGAATCAAATTACCGTTGCAATTATCAACGTTAAATCACAATTATCTGTGCTTTCCCTCTATAAAAACATATGAGTCAAATTTTTCATATAAAATTAAATACAATAAACAACTACGAGGATTTATTTATCAGTTCTTTGATTTTTTATTGAAACCCCTTAATTCAAATGTGGTGGGCTTAGAAGCAATCTTCATAACGCGTGTGCTCGCAATCAGTTGAACGGCAATTGCGTTGTCCGTGGAATTTTCGCAAATAAACGTTGATAACCGCATTTGGTGATATCCAAACACAGAAAACAGCAATCAGATGTACACAGGTAAGCGCTTTCCCTATTTTAAATTACCAGTAATTGTCTTTTGAATAGGTAAAGGCGAAATCCAACATCTCACAATTTGATTCCAGTTAGGTATATTCTTATGGATCCATTAATTTAATTTATATTATAGCACTTTTTATTTCGACGAACTTCTTTTTATATTATAGCACTTTTTATGTCGACGAACTTGCTTATTTTATTCTTACTGGATAAAATTAAAATTATTTATTTCATTATTTCTTGCAGAATAACAAAATTTAATTATTTTTCGTTGAAGTTTAATTTGTAATTGTCAAATTGAAACAGTACACCAACGAACGACGCCGCTTGGTAAAAAAAATTAAGATCAACCCATGCCAACATTCGATTCTTCCCAAAAATCGTAATTTTCTTGCTAAAATTTAATATTTCACATTCGTAGAGGAAAATAACACTTTATAGAAGATAAACGGGGAAAAACATTTATTCACTTAAATACACAAACTTGAACATAAATTATAATAATTTGCGAGCTGTAGGAAGACGTACTTCCTTGTTGAAGGATCAAATGCAACTAATTTGTTTTTTGAATAAAAGATTTTCACAAAGTTTTTTCCGTTGCTATGAGACGGAGCAAAACTTTCAAATTTTTATGAAACCTCCAAGGACTTCCACGAATCAAATTGCAAAACTAAATTAAATGAAATAATTACAAAATGCTATAAACTACAAAAAATGTTCCTCATAGATTTCCTCACATATTGATATCTCACACGACCTATTTCCAATAAAGCATAAGAAAGTTGGCAATTCAATTTTCAATAAATTATAAATAAATTATTCAAAACATTTTTAAAGTTAATCAAAATTAACATTAACCTTCCTTACGTACATAACAGCATTATTACAAACACATTTTTCTCTAAAGTAAAGTATTAAATTCACAAATTTACATAATTATATCAAGCTGTCAAAACCAGTATGTCGTGGGAAAGAGGGCTTTAGTTATCCTATATTAACTTCCGTCGTTATGGAAACAAATAGTAGGTAGTAAATTGAGTTGGCTACATTTAGGCGCTTCTTAAAGAATCTTTGAGAAGCTCTATCTCTAAGGAAACACTTTTGGCCATACATTTATTAACAAAAAATGTTTGTTTTCATGTATACTTTAAGCCCTAGAAGTTTGTCCCTGCAATTCATTACCACCCTGTATATGACATAACATACTAGCATCCAGCTTTCGTCGAAGGTAGTTTTTCACATTTACACTAATAAGAGAGTTATAAGCTTGTGTCTGTACTCACGGGACGTCTTGTATAATTACACATTCTTGTCAAGCACGATGCTAGAATTAGGCTTCTAAAACTGTCTAAAATTATTACAGCAGCATGTTGAAATAATTGATTGACACACGTCCACAAGCACGGGCACGATGTTTTAAACACGCTGTATAATTCAGATATCGATAGTGCTATGATTAACCTCTTGGGAAATTTCAAATTGGTCTGGTCTCTCTATAGTTTATCAATATATTAAAAATTCTGCAAAATATTTTTACATTCGAGCACTACGAAATAATCAAATTTTAATCATTTTAATGTAAATATATCTCGAGCAGCTTTGCGTTTAAGGAAATCGTTATTTCCCTTATTATAAAAATGAGGATAAAAGAAAATGTAGGTAAGCAGAGGCTCGCGTCGGCTTATAAACTGCAGTGTTTTTTTAATCGATCGGCAGAGAGCCGCAGTTATAGCACAATTATTTATTAAGCCCGCACATAATCACCGAGTGTTTGACAAATAACAATATTTACTTTTTATGCGAACATCATCCACATTGACTGCGGATTAGGCCGCCATTTAAATATATCGTTACTGCAAACAAAACGCTACCTAAATGTAAACCTTCTTCATTTGGATAATTATTGTTTACCCTTGTTTAGGTACGCCCAATTTATAGACAAATATCTCTATTGTTGCCGTTCTGGTTACACATAACAACGTCGAAGGTGTTTGCCTACAACCAGTTAGGCGAACGGGCATTGTAGTCTCTTTAATTGGATTTCTCGGTGCAAACAACTTGATATTTTTAACTTTTTATTTTATATTTAACTTATGTAAAAGTCCATTATACTTCCCTGGTGCTTATCTCTGGCGAAAGTTGCTTTATTTCAACATGTATTAAGTGGTCAGGAATTATGCAACGTCAGGTTGAAGAAATTATTCGTTTTAAGTCGAGACTACTTAAGTCACAAAAATAGCTAAAAGGTACTTGGCAGATACAGTCATCTAAAAAAGTGCTCACACTAATCAATAAAAAATGAGTAATGAAATACATACGAGATAGAAGTTCCAGACATTTAATCTGTTGAAAACAAGCGGGTTAATTTCCCCCTTCCTTCAGCTGAACGAAATCCATGGTGTGTATATTTATCTGTAATTGTTTGTTAGATGGAGGGCTTTCTTGAAAATGTAAGCTTTAGCACTAGAAGGTCAAACTTCCGTATTATAATAATAATAGTTACTAATTTTTGCTACCAACTTGTGAATTTTATTAAATTTGGATCTAGCAAATATACCGCCGTGGGCTAGATGTTAGCGCGTTAGACTTCTACGCTGAAGGTCCTGGGTTCAATTCCCAGTACGAAACATCGGATTTTTAACCGCCGTTCTCCCTTGCAAGACAATGGCAAACCAGCGAGGTATTCTGCCTAGTAAATCTTCTCAGGAGTAGAAGTTTTTATACTTTCCATGGTTCGGAGCCCGCATTAAGCTGTAGGTTCTCTATGTCTGTGGCACTCTAAACGCGCAACACAGGTATAGGAAAGAAGATCGCTACGTCTCGTAAGAGATAAAGCAATCGAAGAAGAAGAAATATACCTATTACGTTATTTAATACTTCCAGTTGCCACACATATACACTGTACTCTTCAAGCAATGTTCCAACTACATAATTTGAATTTCGGGCTGAGCTATAGAACACGAGAAATTGACTATTATCCCTACAGTAGAGTATGCATTCATTGTATAATAAAAACATTTAATATTACGAGTATTTATTTAGATCAAATAAGTTACAAATTCATGCTTATTTGTTTGTATATATCGAACGGTATAGTTTGATACTATCTAGATACAGTGCACGCCGCTTAATGTCATCACATTGGGGATTCTGATAACAATAACCGATTGATAATAATAAACGGCGCGACTACCCTTCCGTTGCAAAAAAAATGTTATTTTCCTTCTTCGTTTCTTCGCAAGGTCTTCCACTTTCTAGCACACCATCAGATCATTTATACGTACATCTACATGTTCACGGCCATTAGCGAAGCAGAGATTTAATGCAGATTCCATTTGATCATCATTCCCAATGCGATTTTTTTAGTGTTTCAATTGTCAATTTTTTTGCTCCTTATCATACTGTTCCAAAATGTCTCTTTTCTACGACAGCTATTCCAAAAGAATTATAGTAGAACTGAGTTAGCTGCTGCCAACCAGCCTTCGGGCTGTTAACTTACGAAAGAGAAAGAGTTCGAACCTCCTAGAAAATACATACAAAATAATGCATGCCAACAAGATTCTTGCTCGTGGACCAAAACAATCCTAAGATAAAATCGATCACATAAACCGATGTTTTTTCTATGTAGTTGTATATGTCCGGCCCGTTCTTCGCGAAGATGATAACAATATCCGAATGATAACATTATCCGTGATTCCAGTAATTGTTTATTAATATATACATACAGGGTGACAATTAAAAAACGTACAATGTGATATATCTCTGGAAGTAACAAAGATATAGAAAATGTATAGAAATTGTTTCTACAACAAGTAGTGAGAACCCTCATGACTCATAAGGTAACCTTCTCCATTCAACCCCTTAGCCTCTAGGTACTCCAAACAATTATTTGAAATGGTAACACCCAGCTTGTGATACCTTATTGAAAATGCGATTTATTAGTAGTAAACATTTTTTTACTTGAATCGTAACGTAATCGTAACCCTTAAACCAAAGGGTGACTAGGCTCTGATTTAGTATAAAATAATTGGTTCTCTAGCGCAAGATACTAAACAGTAATTTCACTCATTTAATATGTTAAACAAATAACAACTTGTAACCTTCTTTCCTGAACACACTGTATACGCATTTTATTATTTTATTAGAAGCCCTTTCATGCGTTTTACTACGCCAAACTACTTCAAAATATACAATGGGCCATATGTTGATGTATGCCTTTGTGGCGTTAGCAATGCGTTTTTGCAATAGCTTAATGGTAAGAGCCTTGCTTTAGGTGGACATCGTTTGGTTTTTAAACGCCAACTACTGCTATTTTTAATGTTTGCTTTACATTGGAACATGGTGATAATGTAAATAGAGAGATACGGATTTTCTCCATCACAGGATACCAATTTGTTGGAAAATACGTTATAAATACAATTTTAAATTAATTATCTGTTAATTATGAAATTAAAATACACTGCCGGTCAAAAAACCGGACAAATTTTAAAATCTCTTATGTTCCGGTTGTATTTAACTTCTCTTCAATATTAAAATTAAATATAATTGAAAAGGTTATCAACGTAATTCCTCATATTACATCCATGAAAACCTTGTTTTCTCTAAATTTCCGCAAACAATCGTTTATCAAAAGATTTTTTTGTTTCTTGTTTCTGTCCAACGTATTGTTACACCGTGTTGTGGACATGTTGTTACCTAGATCTTTGCCATTTTGTCAAGAAATGTGGCTCAAGGCAGTCATCAGAGTGTATGCATTACATGAAGATGGAGAAAGCATTCGTTATATCGCCCAAACATTAGGTCTCTGACGCTAATATTCGGTATAACCGACTGAACACTATACCAGAAGAGCTGGAACTGGTCGAAAACGTGTGTCTAGTAGAAGGGATGATAATTGTATTGTATTATCGTTGCTTCGGGACCGTCGACTAACTGCAAGAACTATTGCTGGTCAGTTAACTGAAGCAAAGGGAGTGGAGATTTCTGTAAGTACAGTTGTCAGGAGATTTAGAGAACCTGGTTTGAACTCGAGAAGACCCGCTACTGGCCTTTTATTATCCCCTACTCAGTAGAGCGGCATTTCGCTCGGGATCACTTTAATTGGACAGTAGACGATTGGTGCACTGCCTTGTTTACAGATGAGTCCCACCTTAGTTTAACTTCACCAGATGGACGTGAACGTGTGTGGCGTAGAGAAAGAGAAAGGTATACTCAGTATGTCACATCACCAAGAACCCCATTTGGTGGGCGATTATCGATGGTTTGGGCGGGCATATCCTTGAATGGTCGTACAGCACTCGTAGTCATAGCATATGGTACAATGAACGCTGATCGGTACATAGTGGCCTGTCTTGAAGATCATGTTATCCCTTATGGCTTATAGTCAAGTATCGACAATATTTTTATATGCATGTGCAATAGCGTAAGACCGCACATGGCAATTAAAGTGAGGAAATACCGGGATAATGCTGGAATCGTCATGTTGGACTAAACCGCTCAAACTTCCGACCTACGCCCAATAGAGCATAAAATTGGACAAACTGATAGTAGCGAATGTTTAAACCCCTACTCAAATGCAATTATCAGTCAGCAGGTAGCATGTAATCTCTGAACAGTAGCATTGGTGCTTGTTGGTCTGTGGTCAGGGCCGCATTTAACTTTCTTGGCAATGGCAGTAAAATCCGGCGATGCAACTTTTTATTGAAACAGGGTATAATTATAATATATATTATAAAATGTTATAATAAAAGTATCTAGGACAGATGAAATTAAAATTACCGAATAGTTGCCCATATATTCTCTGAATATTGTTAAATATTTTAAAGTTATAATGATTGCTGTTGTCCACTAACGATGTAGATAATCAAGTTAAATTTGTTTTGAAATATGAATAATTTGTTGTTTGTGAAAACAAAGTGAAAAACATTGGAAAAATTGCCTGGAACACATCGCTAAGGAAGAAGTATGCTCCAAAATATGAAATCAAACTTTTAATAATTAATTTAAGAGATGCTTTACAACGTGGAATACGAGGTTTGTAAATTAAATAATGAGACTGATAGCGAAGCGTTCGGTCTGGCAACACTGGGGACGCGGGAGTGGAAGGGGCGGCAGGTGAACATGTGCTACACCTTCAGTACTAGTTGGAACTCGCTAGGGTCATTTGGTTGTCCATATCGATTTTTTTTGTGAAACAGTTTTTTCGAATGCGTTCTGAAAATGAGTGGCACCAATTTTGAGCAACGGTGTGCTATCAGGTTTTGCTTCAGACTTGGGCACAGTGCAGCGGTAACTTTTGCAAAATTTCGGCAGCCCTACGAAGACAGTGATTTGTCAAGGGCTCAGGTTTTTCGGTGGTTTAAAGCATTTTCAGAAGAAAGAGAGTCGATTGAAGATGATCCTCCCAGCGGAAGGCCATCATTTTCAAGAACCGATGAAAATGTCGACAGAGTCCGGGATCTTGTGCATTCAGATCGTCAGTTGACAGTCAGAATGATCGGGGAAGAGTTCATCACCGTTCATCAGATTTTGACCAATGAATTAGGAATGAGAAAAATTTACTCAACAATAGTTCCGAAAAACCTTACGCAGGACCAAAAGGACGCCAGGAGGGAAAGGTGCCTTGATTTTTTAGAATCGACTGAAAATGATCCCCATTATCTGGAACATGTTATTACTGGTGGCGAGTCTCGGGTGTTTGAGTATAACCCGGAAACCAAGCGCCAGAGCATGGAATTGCACACTTCAACCTCTCCAAGGCCAAAAAAGGCAAGAATGAGCAAGTCGAAGATCAAATACATGCTGATTTGGTTTTTTGATAGCCAGGGAATCGTTCAAAAGAGTTTGTGCCTTAAGGCCAAATGGTTAATCAACACTTTTACAGAAAGGTTCTTGAAAACCAAACATCAAAAACAACTGGGTGTTGCATCATGACAATGCGCCTTGTCACACAGCAATTTCAAGAAACGATTTTTTAGCCAGTAATAACATTCCTGTGGCTCCTCAGCCTCCTTATTCGCCCGACTTGAGTCTTTATGACTTTTTCTTCTTTCCGAGACTGAAAAATCACCTCAAGGGACGTCATTTTGTGACACTGGAAAACATTCAAACGGCTGTAACTGGCCAGCTAAAAGCTATCCCAGTATTCGAATTCCAGCACTGCTATGAGGAGTGGAAGAAGCTTCTCCAGCGCTGTGTAGTATCCCAAGACACTTACTTTGAAGGAAACAATTTTGAATTGTAATTTTATTCGAATAAAAAAATTGAAAAAAAAGCAGCCTTATTACTTAATTTACACACCTCGTATATCGTAAAGGGCATTTTAATAATGAACTCCTTCTTTGCTACATAATGGCAAAGAAAAACTAAGTCTACGTTTTTGTGACGAGTGTATGTTAATGTTTGCGCTTGTGGCATTAACTATACTTGCTGTAATGATTTATTGTAAGAGTCTTGGTGTGTATGGTCAAAGCCTGGAATATAAATTCCAACTGTTGCTACGTTTCTCATGTTTATGTGTTTTTTATTTTATCGCAACGGAATAATAAAATACTTTCAGTTGACAGTTTGATTACATTTCTGCAGAAATACCTACTAGGTATAGGTTTCAACTTAAAGCAAATTAATAATAATTTTAAAAAAGTTATACGTACATAACATTAAGCATTTCAATTGTTATGAAAATACTTACCTAAAAGTTATTCTAATACCATCTCTGAATGAATTTTATTTTGTTACATTTATTTTTTATTACTTTCTTGCTACACAGCTTTTTAATACATCCTACTAATAAAATCTGCATTAAATTTGTATAACATTTATCTACGTTGCAGTCATGGCTACATAATATAAAGGCAGCTTTAGATCTGCATACTTGGCGCGATTATTGAAAAGCTAATCTTTTATCCTCCGCTGTCGCCGTAAGGCTGGCTGTCTGGCACTGCTTCCGATCAAGCCTGCAAAACATGTTGTGGGCACAACAGCATGATATGATACAAAATGGTGCCGTTTTCTTCCTTGGAGTTTGAACCCCCAACGTTAAATCTTGCAAACTGTAGCTATAGAAGTGTCCATTACAATGATTGATAATTTTTGATATCAAAATATTCTTCAGACTTTGGCCATGTGATTCCAGTATCCTCTTATATTTATTTATGCGGATCAATTGCTTATTTTAAATGTAGGGCAGTTCTTCAATATACTAGCAATCGGTGTGTCTACCCGTTTTTATCAGCACTGCTTATCTTCTCTTTTCCTGGGAAGGTATTCTGATAGCGAAACTAATCGATAAAACCCACTTTTAAAAATACTGCAAATTAAAAAGAATTTGTGTTCCAGGAATATCTACGCATTTAGGACGATTCTTGTATGTTGATAAAATATACACATGGAACAATACATACCTGATTGTAAATATGAGAAAGCTCTTGCTGACAGATAAATATATTCGAGTAAAAATTATACCTACAGTCAACTTTGGATTAAATACTTTCCATTTAGTCAGCTGTACGAAGTGTTTTAGTTTTCAGGAATATATTCTGATGAATTTGAAAAAGAAATCTTATTACACTTGTTTCGACTTTTAACAAAGATACAGATAATTTCAATATATGGTGAATAGTTTTAATACCTTTTATGATAATAAAGCTATCAGAGACTTATCTTTTTAGTAGTAGTATGTACATAACAAAATAAAAACCGACTAGTAACGTTCTGACTGCTTCGACTAACAATTTTTCTTAAGAATAAATAATAGGCAACTAACTTTTTTCAAAGGTGATTATTTCAAAACTCCCTATCTAATTTGTAAAATCGTTTGCGGTTTTCTTTCTGAGGTATTTATGATTTAATACACAAATGTACACAAACAATCGGTAACGGTTTTCAGGGAATATTAATATATTTTTAATATAACACAATGGAAGCAATAAAGAAACCGTTTCAAGAGCACGCTTCTTGTATCAATTAACTTTTAATATCTTCGAATAAACCCTATAATCATTATAGCTATGAGAAACATTTTTAATGGAAATTTTACATACATCTGTCTTAAAAGCTATAAAAGATATAACACAACAATATATAATGGTATTTTATGTTAGGGAGTTATCTAAGAAGATATTTCTAATATTTTAATTCAAGGACGGCTCAGAGGCGAGCTATTCTTATGGAAGGTGAAGTAGTTTATTAATCATTTTAGACGTCTTATCGCCCTATGGGCCGTAACCAAGTCTCTCAAAAAAGCCAGAGTCGATCAGAGATATATCAATATCTTAGAGCAGATATATAAAAAAACCTACACTGCATAACCAATTGCACGCAGATGCCGAGAAGGTGGCTATAAACAGAGGGTGATGTAATATCCCCTAACGTTTTTACACTTGCTCTAGAAGACATATTTAAAAAGCTCCACTGGGAAGGTAAATGAATTTCAATAGCTGGCCGAAGGCTCAATAATCCGAGATTTACTGACGGCGTGGTAATAATATCTCAGGATATTAACGAATTAAAAATCAATGATAGAGGAACTACAAAAAGCAGCAGAAAGTGTAGGATTGGAAATCAATATGAGAAAAACATCCAAAGAGTCAACAGTTATGTCTACTTAGGTCAAACCGTCACGATAGGCAAAGAAAATCAAACTGGGGAAGTGGAAAGAAGGATGAGACTGGGATGGACTGCTTACGGAAAAGTAAAAGACGTAATGGAGATGAAAATAGTGACAGATCTAAAAACGAAAATATGTAATCAGGTCATACTACCAGTCGTAACTTATGGAGCAGAAACTTGGACGTCCACTAAGGGAATCATTAATAAGCTTCGTATCAATCAAAGAACTATGGAATCTGGAATCAGCTTGACGGATCACAAAACTAATGAAAGGATTAGAGAAAAGACACAGGTGATCAATGTGGTGGAACGAATACCTCGGCTGAAATGGCAGTGGACTGGTTAACTGGTGTAACAAACTTATAAGATGGAGACCCTGAAGCGAAAACAGAAGCAGAGGAAGGTCCATAATGAGATGATCCGATGACTTGAAAAAGACAGCGGGCCTGGACTGGATAAGAGAAGCGGAGAACCGACAACAATGGAAGAGTATGGAGGAGGCCTATATCCGCAATTGAATAGACAACTGCTGATGATGATCGCCTACCAGAATTTAATTAAAATCGGTTAAAATCCTTTTTTGGCAAACGTTTATACGCTATACAAAAATTGGTATGATTTTTATTGACGTTTTAAAGGTTCTCAATATTTTTAAAATTCTAGCAATTTTGATATTAAACTTAAATAACTGGGATAAAATGATTAGATTTTTGATAAGCTTTTTTATAATTTTTCTTATTTCAAACTGGGTATTATCATTTTTGAACGAATTGTATCTGCGGTTACATACGCGTATGTAACCACGTATACTTTCTCATAAAATATTTTTCCATTGTCTTTAAAATTGATATTTCAGTTGAAATCCTAAAATCAAATTTCTTCACGAAATCAGTTTTATATGTAATAGACAACAAAAGAAATCCAACTAGAACAATTATGAGTAGCCATACCCAAACTAAATGTTTAGGTTTTCCTATACTAAAAATAAACTAGTATTATTTGCATTAGTTATTAACAAAATACGAATAAATATTTTATACAAATATTATACTTACTAAATCGAACTTAAGTGTAATGCTTTATTACCAACACACTTCCTATCGTCACCACGTTTAGCAAGAAACAGAATAACATCAGTATTTTAATTATTTCGTAGTAAGATGATTTCGTGAAAGAAGGGGAGTGTATTTACATAGATCTGCATTTTATTTGACATCATTATAAGAGTGATGTCAAACAAAACTGTGTCTTTTAAAGGTTCCTCCGTAGTATCCGAATTATCAAAGTATCGAATGTGGATAGCCAATTTTTTGATATTTTTGAGAATAA
>JABXWE010020033.1:0-24949 GCA_014611495.1 Limonius californicus | reverse complement strand
CGTCATTTTGCAGAGCGCTACGAGAATTAAGCAAAATGTTTTTTTAATAGAAAGTGTCCGAACAAACCTCGAGCTCTTGCAATGGATCTATAAAAACTTAAGCTTTTTCAGGAAGCAATTAAATTCTGATTAAAGTTTTATTACTTCAAAGCGTCTGCATCTTAATGTTATTTCTTTCTGGCAGGGCTGTTAGGGGCGTTTATTGAAAGTCTAATTTTATTCTCTTATACTTGGAAATTTAGAACACAGACGCGAAAAAAGTTTTACTTTTTGTTATTTACGCAACAGTTAATTCCACTTATTTAAACCCTATCATTTACAACGTGGAAGTTTTACCTACAATATTTTTAAAATTATCCGTATGATTTGACCGATATCTAATCAATATCGCTAAATTGCTGTGATTATTAACACTTAGTGAAGCGGTTTTATCCTGTAAATTTAACAATTACTAATGTAATATGTATAGTGGTAGCTTGGTTGGAAAAGCACTCGCTTTCTGGGCAATACACCGATTATGGCTTGGGTTCGATTCCACCGCATTATCACACAGTGTATAAAAATCTTGTGCATCAATTTGCGACATGCAATTTCCCAATCCGGTTTGCAACTGTGGGATCTTAATGGTAAAAATAGCTTTCTAGAATTTCTGCCGTTCGGATTCGACATTAAACTGTAAGTATCCATGTATAAACGGCAACGTACAACTTGCTGGTAATTGGCAAGTGGAATAGAGACACCGGATATTTTACTGACTCACTATCTCGTTGCTTTCCACGTACAAATTACAGTTATCGTGGTACATGGAACTGTATAAATATATTTAAATATCAAGAGATCCAAAAAAAGCTGATCCCCAGCGGGCTGTGGAATGAAAAGTCACGTCTTTTCTAGACTAAAGGAATGTTTATAATGTCAATTTCAGGTTAGGTTGTGTTAACTGGAATTAAATAATAATAAGAAGTCATTTTTAGGAGCAGAAATCTTTTATTGAGCAACAGTAAAGGAAATGAATAAACCTGCAATAATGCAATGATCACAACAAATGTTGAAAATGTCTACCTTCTTCCTCCAATCATTTCTGAACTCGTCTTCTCATACCTTCAAAAACATTTTGCAATAATTGAGGTGAGTTGTTAGTTTCTTGGCAGTTTTCTTCAAGTCTAAGTTTCAGTTCGTTTAAATCATTAACTGGAGTTTTAAAAATGGTGTTTTTCAAATAGGGCCATAGGAAGAAAGTCCAAAGTAGTAATATCATAAGAGCGAGGGGGCCAGGGTGTTGCGGTATTCCTACTAATGATTCGGTCATCAAAATATTCGCGTAAAAAAATAATTGTATCTGCAGTTGCATGAGCTGTTGCGCCATCCTGTTGCAGAAAACCATCCCGTAGCTCATCATCGTGAAGTTCATTTAAGAAAGGTTGTAATAATTTGTTCCTGTACCTTGCTTCAGTTAGCGTGCCTTCGAAAAATATTGGCCCAACTAACCTACGACGACTCATTTCAACCCAGACTCCTATTTTCTGTGGATGAAGGGGAGCTTAAATTGTAACGTGTGGATTCTCGCTACTCTAAATCAATCCGCATATTCTGTGAATTAACATACCCATTAAGATAAAACCAGGCTTCGTCGGCGAAGAAGGTTAAATTTAACTGCTCATCATTGAGATTATCCAAAAACCAACTACAAAATTGACCTCTTTTTGGATAATCCTGTTCTAAAAGCTCCTGAACGGAAATAAATCGGTAAGGATGCAGATGCAAAGCTTGTCTCAATATTCTGTGGCATGTACCGTAACTTAAATCATCAACTTGCTGCCATAAATGTCTAATTGGTGTTTTTGGAGCCTCGTCAATTCGTTGTCTTACAGTTTTAATTAAAGCAGGTACTATCTTCTTTGTGTCTGCTTTCCATTCGTACAGGCCGATGGGGAAGACCAAATCTAGTCTACTTACAGGTAAAATACAACTTATTTTTATTAATTATATACAGGGTATTTCACAATCGTACCCATATTTTCCAAAATAATTTAATTCACCGATATTCATAGTATTCCATACAAGGCATGAAGCTCTAACTTTATGATGTAGCTGGGAATAAGTAAGAATGGTAATACCACAGGGTATTTCAAAATTGCGCCGCTTTTCCCCAGAATATATTTTAATCCACTACACCGATATTGCTGGTGATACGTACGTAAAACAGACGGCCCTATTACTTTTGTGATTGTGGCTACAAATTAGTTTGTACGTACTGCACCACACTTTGAAATGTATGAACAGTATTTGCAAGAAATCAGTTTGAATAAAGTTTGTAACTAATTAGTCACTCTATTAGGATTCCTGTGGATAATGTTCAATTATATTTCATTTTTATGTTTTTGTAGAGTTGAAATCGTCTCAACGCAGGGAATACGAGGGACTACATGGAAGTGAAGAAGAGGACAACGCAGTTAAATAAGGTAGGTCCCACGGCGTTGGAAAGCGTTCCAAGGACGCAAGACTTCTCTATGTGAGTGTTTTTCTACGTTCGAGAGAATATTCCTCTTTTTGGGGGAAGGTTTGGTGATGTTTGTCAACACCCTTAGACAGCCATGTCGGGAAGCGAATGTATTAAATTAAGAGATTTTTAGTAAGTTATTTTACTTAGGCCCGCGTTTTGATCTATTAGCTGTAGCGGTAGGCATTTTTAATGTTTTTAAATACTTAAATACGCCGTATGTAAGAGAAAGAAGAGGCATTTTTCAAATAAATCACTTATACCATCGATCGTTCATTGCTCACTCATGGATATTTCCGTTAATCTACTCTGTAGCTTCGCACATAAGTTTCTAAAAAATGCAGCAATGCTGTCTAAATCTTTACCGTTTTCGAAATGATCCTCAATATTTTCACAGATTCTAAATTCTATTTCGTAGTCCTATAGAGCAGATTTTATATTGTAAATTGCAATACCTTTTTTATGATCTAGAATCAGATATTTTATAAATGTGCAGGTATTTATTTCATTATCCACTTTATTAAACATGTTTTCGAACTAATTTTGAACTATATATACGATTGCGCTTGCGGCTTACTTTGCGGGTTTTTGTGATAAGTATTTTGTTCCATGTTAATATTTTTTTACAGGTTAATTTGGCATATGATAGGTTATGGATTCACATACAGATTTCTCTTCACCAGTAATTTTGGATTATTATAGGAGGGGGTGAAATTACAGCCCCAAGGAAAACTTTGCAGATAAATTTGAAAGTGACGTATGATAGTTCATGGATTTACATAATTTTTGGCAACAGTTTGGAATTATTAATAATTAACGCGTAGAAGACTAGGAATTATTACAGTTAATATCTTGACAAGGGATATACCACAGGTTACAGGACGTATTTTCATTTAAACCCATGAGAGCATTCATTTTAGGGCAATCTACTTTTTTTGTGCCTTTATGGTGTTCGGGAATTTTGGTAAGACGATTGCTATCATTAGCTACTCGCCTCACATAGGTACTAAGGATCAGATCAACTCATATTAAATTGAAGATATATTAGGTGAAAATTGTTTAATTTAAGGTCAGGTGAAGGTAAAGTTAAGCAACAGCTAAATAAGTTAGTTTAAGCAGGTTTTTCTACTGTAAAGGAGCCTTAATATTGCTTTGGTTTAAAATAAAGGATTAGCATAGCAAGGTAAGGTAAAAGGGATCCTAAACTGACTTTGATATTCAAAATTAAATTATACCTTTTACATCGGCAAACGATTATATTTCCCTATCTGTCTCGGGACGATCTACCTGAACACTGAAAAACAAATAGCAACCAGTGTGATAGACAATACGTGTAGTATACCACAAAATAAATTTGTGGCAGAGTCCGGGCATTTCTATTATTTCACTTTTGGGTATTTTGTCTACTAATTAATAATCCGCAATTTAAAAGGCCTCCTATTAACGAAGTTACGGTGAACTTATAAAACGTGAATTTTAGCTTATTTTGCATCATTTCAGTAGCCCCTTGAGGCTAGAATAAAATTAGATTAAAATTACTTAAATTAAATTGGTAAAATAATAACTGTTTGACTTACAATTAGATTAATTTAATATCAGAATAAGATTAAATGAAGCACAGATAAAGGAAAGTTACTATTAAAATAAATTTTAGGCTTTATGTTATGCTAGATAAAGGTTTTAGGATACAGCACATTAGCATCATATTAAGATTAGATAAAGGTTAGGTTACGGCCAGGTTAAGATGTATTAAGCTAATATCAGGTTAAAACCAGATGAAATAAAATGAGATAAGTATAAGCCTACAATAATGTTAAGCTAAGCAAGTTACGGAAAATTAGGATAGATAAAGCTTTTTGAGATTAGGTCACGTTAGGATAAGGTTAAGGTTAGATAAAGGTCTAGTTAATTTTACTATGAGATCAGATAAATTCCAGTAAAGGACAGGTTATTATCAGATTGCAAAGAGGTTACATAAAAATCAACTTAAGGTTAGGTTAAGGTAAATGGAAGGACAGAAAAAGGATACCTTAAACCTAAAAGTTAAGATGGGCTTAAAGTTATAATTAATTTACCATGAAAAACAATGCCGTTTATGAAAAAATGCAGTTAAGCTATTCAAATGGATAAATTAAATAGATATTGTTTGCTTTAATATACGTTTGATATTGTAGCTATAAGAGAAAAAATATGGTCCTGATTTAATTTTTTTGTACGAATATAACCTTTTTTTAATGAATCACTTCCGTGGTTAAAAATTGTCATTTTTATCCATTATCTGTGACACTGTCAATACGGTAATACGGTACATAAAAATCGGCGAAGAAGAATAACAATTATTTTTCAATTTGGATTCTTCTTTGACATTTAGAACCAATACGATCTTATCACCCAAATACTTAAAAGGCAGCTGTGGTCAGTTCCTACGTACATAAATCCAAAAAAACCTTCATTAACTGTACTATCTAAAAATCTAATATCTGCTGACTTAATTTATTCCAACTTCAATCGAATAAATTTTCACAAATCCACCTCACGTTATACACAGCGATTTAATTCCTTGCCAATTTGCATTAATCGTGAATCACGAATCTTTTCACAGATTGTTTCTCAGCTTGTCACAGTTGGAAGTGTCCGCGATTTTGTTTAATTCACGAGATTCGTAAGCGATTTTCGTCGGCTCTTATAATTACGCCACTCTAGTTATAACAATCTCGTCTGATTTAGTTTTATAGGCTCCTAGCGCCGAGCGCTAATTAAAATTTCGTAAATATTTCGGAAAGGCTGTTGCGCAACAAGTTCGTTGCTCCTCTGATCTGATCGATTTTCGGTGATAAAGGTACAGTGCGTGGTCGTAAAACAGAAGTCAAAAAGCGGTAGCAGTAACAGGTTAAGTGGTGTCACTAATCAAGCCGAAATAAATTACAGTTTATTTATCAGCCGACGTATCTATCATATACGAATTAATTATTAATCGTGGAGTTGTTGCTGATAAAGGCCCACGTGCACTCGCTCCTTTTCACCAACGGACAAAAAAGGACGAAACTTTCAAAGAACAACATTCCAAATAAACACCTCATGCATGTTAAACTGTGGTTAACAAATATTGGCTTCAGGGGCCGGCTTATTAGGTTTTATAACGTCGTAAAACCCAAAACATAAACTAGACTGCAGGTTTAACTCCGGCTTGATTGCTTTCCGGCTACGTCAGGTGAACCATTCAAAGAAGTGACCCAAAACACGTACGAGGTACCCTTTAAAGACTTTGTTCTTAGATACTCGGATATATACAGGGTGATTTTAGAGGATCTGCATTTAATGGGTTCGTCATAGAAATAAATGTAAACATTTTTCTATGAAAATTGTTGCAGAAATTTTAAAATCTCCTGAAAATATGGAAAAACTTGAGCTATGGGACATAAACAAAAATGTACTTGCATCACGTCTGATTTTTTAGTATAAGGCAAATATTGGTGAATATCGCACATTGCCTATTTATCTGTATTACTAGCAGTCAAACTAACCGGAAAACTAGACAAGCTTCGAAAATTCAAGTGTAACTAACACATGCAATGGCACAATTCCGTTTTACGTTATTACGGTAGTTTGTACTATTTTAGTAGTACGAAAACATCTACGGATATGATTTAGAACAACATATTGGAAGCCTTCGAGGAGAACCTATCCCACCAGAAGGGTAACTTTTAGCCGCTACGTTTAGTCTTTTTCCACAATTTGGAAAACTTTTTGAGATCTAATGTCCCATATAGAGTGTAAAGCTGGCGTATGAGAGAATGATTCGTGGGATTCTCGAAACGTGTAATCAACAAAATATATTTTACGTAACGTATGTTGTGCGAAATAAACGCGTTTTAAAAGTACTACTGCAACTGTCTTTACTGAAGCCACCAGAGAATTGTATTACAAGGATCTGCATTTTAAAAATTTAATGTGGTTACTATAGTTAATGGATGTGGCAGTAGCTCAGTTAGTAGAGCACTCGCTTTCTGAATAAAATGTCGATTCTGGCTTGGGTTTGAAACCTAAGCATTTCTATGCAGATTTATAAAAATCTTGTCTGCAACCCACCATACACGATTTCCCAATCCGGCTTGCAAACTTCTCTGGAATTTCTGTCGTTCGGATTCGACGTTAAACTGTAGGTCCCCCGTGTTCCTGCCTTAGCGCTGAGAAGGAACGCGTAACAGAGAAGAGGCCGATGTCCAGCAGTGAGACGAAAAGGCTGTCAGTGATGATGCATGATGACTATAGTTAATACGTTTTCGCGGTTTAATCTCTTTTGCATCAAATAAAAGTGACAATTCTAATTTCTAATGACCGCAGAAAGTTGGTGCGATTGTTTCACTTCCACAAATTAAAAATGTTAGTGCTACGTTTCCTACGTTTTTCTTTTAATAACTAAATAAAATATAGAGATTGTGTTCATTTATTTGATTGATTGATTTATAAGTCGAGCCTTTGAAAAACTATCGGAAATATTTATCAAAATATGATTACAATATATACGTTTTACAAGGGTAATCAATCTATAACCGACGGTTGTACGTCATTTTACATTATTTTTAAACAGCCTGTGGTGTTTTTCATTTCGACACTTCAGTGTCAGCTGGAGTCTTTGAAAATGTGGGACAAATTTCTAATTTTAATACATTTTTAGTAGTGGCATAAGGAGCAAAGATTGAATGTTATATTATATTTATCAGTTTTGGATATGCTACAGCGTTTGCGCATTGCGTTAATTATATTCAATTATTTATTTGACGTACATAATTTTTCATTTTCAAAATGTTCTTGGTAGAGGGAGAATTGCATGATGCGTTTACGAGTTTTGCACAGTTCTTAGTGTTTTTGTACTTTATTGGCTTTGTCAGTCGTGGTAAATAGAAGTATAAGTAACTCATTTTAACATTTCATGTGAAAATAAGCATTTGAATTGCACTGCATTTTTGCAAGTGTTTAATAATTAGGGGTGCATAAACTACTACCTACAGTATATAGTGATCACTACCTTGGAGTTTTTGTTCCATATACAAAAAGAAACAATATTGAATTTAAATTAAAAAGTCCGGGGAACATAATAATCCGAAACAAAGCCCACACATTCGTAGTTTTTAAGTTTTACCTAACCTTTCAATCTGTGCAAACATGTATAAATTTATGTTCTTCTCCCTGGACATTGTCTTTAAAGTTAAGAAAATCGATTGGTACGAGCAATCGTAAATATTTTATAGATGGTACGTAAGGAAACTTTCAAAATAGTGATAAATAGACACTTTCCCTGTGCACCCTATTTACTTAACATTTTTAAATAACTTCCAAAGAGTAGGTAGGTTAATTTTTACTTAGGTGCAAAAGAGGAACTTCATACGACTATCTTAATCACAGTGAAAGCTACGTAATGTATTCAGAAATAAACATTTTACGCTTCAGAGTAAAAAGTAACTGTAGCAATTCAACTGGACTTCGTTAGTTCCTAAATAATTAAGTAATACATGTTATATCTGAAGGGATTAAGGAATGATACATGTTTGGTCTTCTACAGCAAGCCATCATCGAAAATTTTGTTGATCATATTATATAATAGAAAATATTTACTTAAAATTATAACTAATAATAAATTTATAAATTATAAAGTTATAACTTCGACTGTAAAATGTATGAGGAACTGTAAATTTTAAACTACCGGTATAAACTTTTTATGTAACTAGGAAAGTAATAATACAAGTAGCCACTTTAGATACTGCATCTGTGTCTTGTTTACAATAATTTATGTTTCCGCTAAAATTCAAATCCGGTCATGGGAAAACAAAATGCCGAGTATAACGTAACGAGCTCTGGGAGACTTTAACGTGTGATCAAGAGAGCAACCTGGCCGCGTATGTTTTGGTTTAGCGATGTACTGATAACTAACATGAATTTGCCACATTTGGTAGTGCTTATGCATAAAATTAATTATGTGGAATATTATTAGAATTTTTTAGTAACAAGCGGCTCTTTTAACCTTTGGTGTAGAATTTTTACACTTGATGGGCTGATTCCGTGAAGTAACGGGCGCCGAATTCATTAACTACAAATTTCAATTTGTAATCTTAAATAAAATAAAAAATTCTTAAGATTTATTAGCGAGTCAACGGCTAAGGCTAGTTCGCATTTATTTTACGTTCTTTATAGTCTTAGATCATCGATTATTACTTGTATTTCCGACAAGGATTTCTCAAAAGATAAGAAATTCTAAGTGGAGTGGTTATCGAAACTGTTATGAAAATAAATATTTCGACACGGCCTGTACACAAAGTAATAAACAATAGGCTCATGCCTTGAGGTTTTTCAAGTTAAGGTTCTGCAGCATAAATAAAGCAAATATCGAGTTCGTGGTTTCTGCAACTGGATGGATATAAATTGGTTTTACAAAGCGCCAGGGGGTGTTCGGTTCTGCAAGATTGGCGGCCGCACGCACGCTCGGCGAGGCACCTGTCGCCCGACCGGCGGCCCGCGGCCGGACTTAATGACTTCATCAGCGGCGATGTGAGGGCCCATTGTCCCTCGCGCTCTTTTCCCAATACAATCAATGCAGGCCGCTGGCCGCCCATCACCTTGCATTTATTAGTTTTGAACGCTCAGTGGCGTCCCCTTCAAAGTTGTGCACTGATTTAATATATTCGAAAATTTTCAAAGGCTAACCAAGGGGATTGTAATGCATTATCTAAATATTTCTAATCAAATGGGGGGGGGGGGATTGCAAGTCATTTCAAGCTGAAAATGTGGCTAAGTTTAATCATTATTTTGTATTTATTAACATGGACCAATCAACGTTGTCCCATTTAAGGTTTGTGCAGTGATTTAATAAATTTTTGTAGGGCTACTACAGCCGATTAGTTTAAAAGCGATAGATATGGATTTTTAAAAGAAAGTAAGAGGGAATGGGAAGATAGAACATAATCTCAAAGAAGAAAAGTGGTTAACTTTAATCATCATCCTGTAGGAAATGAGGAGCATGAATTAATAAGTATTTTGTTGTAAAGTAGTCTTAATTGCAGATATTGCAGGCAGTACAAAACTTAAATCCGCTATTTTGGACACGGCAGACAAATAAGCATATAAAAATAACCATATACAAGATAGTCGTATAAAGCATGTTTTTTATTGCCTAGATATGAGAAATATCCGAAAAAAATCGCATAAGAATAGATACAATCAGAATGAACGCATTACGACACATCTGTAGGAATTAGACGTAACCAACGAGAAAATAAGAGGGCGTATGAAATCGGAAGAAACAGTAAAACACACCGGCGAAAAGAGACATCTAAAGTGATAGAGTGATATACAGATTGTCTCGATTTTTTTTGAAACATAGCAATTAGTGCAACAAGGACAGACCGTAGGAGATGAAAGGTGGGGAATTTAAGTATCTATGGTTATTATGAAAATCAATTTAACATATTTGACATAATAAATGTAATTGTATGTGACATGCATGTCAATAATAATTGGTGTCCATGGATACTTATTTTCCCTTCCCCAAACCCTATATATCATTTCTCTATCTTTTATCCCACCTCCTTGTTGCACTCATGTATTTCCTATGTTTCCAAAAAAACAGAGACGATCTGTATAGTGATATGTGAAGGAAGAGTGAGGAAAGATGGTCCAGAAGGTTATGGGAATGGGTTGCGATAGAAAGAAGAAAGGAGGAAGATCACCCAGATAGTAGAAAGAGGATGAAATAGAGGGTATGGAGAACGGCAATCTTCTGGGGGAGGATCATAATGAATTTCATAGGGTAAGCCCCAAAATGGCTTAAAATAAATTTAAACCGGTGGCAGTTAGTTTTTTGTCAATTTGAGCATATTTCCAAAATTGCGCTAGAGAGGATCATGTCAGTGTTAAATATCTAATCAGTGAATAACTTTCTCACAGAGAAATGTATGAAAAGGTTGCAAAATATACAAACAGCTGTTTTTCTTAACGTGCTACGTAAAATGTGCTGCAAGAGATTACATCAAGGAATGCAGAATCGAGAAGAAAATTAAGCAAAAGGTGCCATCTATGTCAAAGCATATCCAGCCAGTTATAGAGAATGCAAACTAGGCAGAAGACACGCAAGATAAGAAGTGAATGAAGTAAATCAAATCAGATCAAAATAAAAGAAGAAAGCACAGAAAATAAACCACCAAACGTATGAGATAGCAAAGCATTTTCAGCACTTACAGAAAGCGAAAAATAGAAAAATGAAGCAGTTGTGACAAACTAACTGATGTCAGAACTAGAACAACAGAGGAAATCATTCGAATAGTAAAGGATAATTACAAAAGATATGCTAACACTATTCAACATCAAAATGAAATACAAATATTTCTGAACATCGAAAAACAGATATCTCTCTGATAGTTATCAGAGACATATTTGACAAAATAATCTTATATAAAATTTAGTGTAAATCCACAAAACTTTTCTACAAGAGAAATTGCGATGATAATCATGGAAAACGTTATTTATAATAAAAAATCGAAATATTAAATAGAAGAAATCATGGCTTCTTCTTCTTCTTCCTCCTTCTCCTTTATTTAAGCAAGCGCCTGTTTTTCGTTAACGTTAGCCTTGTTCATGTTTGGTCAGTTGTAAATATCATAGAAGTGGGCAGAATATTTTAATTGCAGTGATCTACTGTCCATTAAAATATAATCTGAGAAGGAGGCCTTCAAAAATGGATAGAACTAAAGGAACAGAACTATACGAGACCACATTAGAACGAGGGTGTAACTACCACTCCACAGTAGAACTTACCTACTGGCCTACTAATCAGAACAAAAAATCTATAACCCAAATACTAGCATAAGGAAATGGAAATAGATGGATACAAGACAACAAACACGAACCTGAATTATTCGCCATCCATCCAGCCGCCTATTATTACCTTATGGCGTTACTCCTAGCTACTTATTTTATGAGTCAACATAGGGACCGAAAATCCTCGAAAAACCCGCTTAAATGTTATGGAAATTTCCCACAATCGAACTTGGGACATCTTGCGTTGCAATCCACGGCTGCTCCCACTACACTAGACGGCCTCTATTGATAGTTTCTCATTTTCAATATAATCTTTCCAGAAAATTGGGAAGCAACGATCAAGTACTATACTTATTAGTGTTACGCGTGGGCAATCAATACCATTCCTTTCGCAATTGATGAATTGAAGTCTCTATACTAGGGTATATTTTTATATTACCCATGTAGCTATGAAAGTAGACATACAGAGCTTTGATAGTACTTTATTTTTCGACGTATATCACTTCCTATTACATTTATGCAGTTATTCCATCACTGTCCAATTTTTGTTTTGCCAATTCTATAAAATATCCTTCTACAGCAAATTTAAGTTCATTAGAGAAAGCCGTAACGTCTTCTTCTACAATGTTTTTCAAGCTCCTCCTAACTCAGGTTAATTTAGTTCTCTGGACAAAAAGGGCTTTCTGATGAACGGTTTGGGGTAATGAATGCAAAAGTATGAGTGCCCAATTTTTGTTTTGCCAATTCTGTAAAATATCCTTCTACAGCAAATTTAAGTTCATTAGAGTAAGCCGTAACGTCTTGTTCTACAATATTTCTCAAGGTCCCCCTAACTCAGGTTAGTCTAGTTGTCTGGGCAAAAAGGACTTTCTGATGAATGGTTTGGGGTAATGAATGAAAAAGTATAAATGCCTTCACTTACTGAAGCTAGGAATCTAATATGTTGAACTTGGTTCACCTAACATACTTGAAAAGAAAATTGTTGTGGGTAACAAATTCTCTCGTTTTTATTCTGGTAAATTTTGAATGATCCAATTATTAGCAAAATTCCTATTATGCTAAACTCTAGCTAGTATTTCCTTATTTCTTTTATAATTTGTCTATGTATATCTTGCGGTGGGTCTTAAAGCTTCTATATCTTCAGGTTCAATCCTTTTCTTTTGATTTTGCGTCAGTGTCCAATAGTCATTGACATATAGGAGCATTGGTGTTGTCATTACTTTATAAAGTTATAATAACGTGGCTTTGTTGTAGCCGAGTTTTTAAAAGTTCGTCTTATTGTTTCACATGTCTACTGAAATTTGCTTAACTCCTATCTAGATCTGCGCTTTTAATATATGATACATTAAATCCCATGTAACTAAAGTTTGTTTTTTAGATTGGTTTATTATTTATTACTATTTTTAGTATCAAGTCAGGCCTTATTTGTTTAAGTGTGGATAGTTAGCGTAATCGTATATCTGCCTACAATTTTATAAATAATATAACATACAGGGTGTCCATCACGTGAGGTCACTACTTCACTTTCATGTGGGAGAGGAGAAATGAAGTCGCAACTAAAGAATGGTCATTTTCTCTAAATCGATTATTAAAGAAGTTATGGCCTGTTTTAGTTAAATACTGAAGCAGCCGAAAAAATAAATGATATTAAGTAGTATTTGATACAAACTCTCTACTTTACTATGGAAATGATATTATTTACTTGTATGTCAAACAGTAAAACACGTTAATGTTGATTTCTCTGCTTGCGCTTATTAATAGTGTTGATAATGTTTACTTTTACAGCGCGAGAGTACACCGATATCCTTTACATGTACGGTTTTTGTGATGGAAACTCAGTAGCAGCTGTTCGAGAATATGGATTGAGATTTCCAACGAGTGCACAACCACCTATGTGAACACGGAACTTTCCTGAAACCGTCGACTGAGCCTCCAATACAGCAAGTACTAGACAATGAGGACAACATACTGCGAGAAACTGATAATAATCCCTCTGCACCTCCCACCTCCCTAAGCACCTCTGTTCGTTGTGTATCTGCACAAGGTAATGTACCACGAATGCGTGTTTGGAGAATGGCAAGGTTTATATCAATTTCATATCCAGCCTGTTCATGTCCTCTTACCTACAGATTTCGCTAGTCGTATGGAATTTTGCCGCTGGATCATTCAAAATCTAAACCTACGTAATAGAATTTTATTTCAGGGATAGTGCAACATTTACAAGAAAGGGATTAATGAACAGAAAGAACCGCCACTCTTGGGATTTGGAGAATCCACACGAAGTGTCAAATTATTAACATAGGTTTTCAGTAAATATCTGATGTGGAATTATTGATTGAGAACAGATATTTATATTATCTAGAATCATTTGGAAGGATTGTTACATAGATGATGTTCCTCGGGCGATCAGACATGGTATGTTGTACCTACCAGCACGATGGTGCCCCCGCGCACCGTGCTTTACGCGAAAGACAATTTTTGAATCAACGGTTTGAAGGACGTGTAATTGGTAGACAAGAACAGTACCCCTGGCCCCCAGATTTCCTGACTTAACTTGTTTAGATTATATTTTTGCGGGCATGTGAAAGATATGGTATACCAAACACCATCAGCGACCGTTGAAGATCTTAGGAGATGCATTTTTAAGGCAGCAGAACTGATTTGGATGAACAGTGATATGTTACGTAGGGCAATCAGATCTCTCTCAAAAAGAGCCAGAATGTGTCTCTAGCTAGAGCAACGGTGGCCATTTTGAAAAATCTTTATAGTGAATTTAAACTACAATAAAAATAAATATTGGCTTTTCTGAAATTGTAATTATTTAATAAATAATAATTTAACACTCTGTATTTTGAAAACGGTTTACTTCAGCGCTTAACTTTATTAGAATTTATTTGGTCTAAAGATTACGTACACGAAGTAGTGACATCACGTCGTGGGGAACCCTGTATAAGGTAGGGGCAAGAGACACCCTTGTCTTACCCTACCGTTTCTTTTTGCTGTTTCCCCCGACATTTCTATACTCGCCCGGAATCTTGTATTTACGTAGAGGTTCTGAGTAATTCTAATTAGGCGTTGAGGAAATCTTTCCAGATTAATAATTTTCCATAATTTGATCGCTTCAGGTTATAGAAAGCTTTGGCGTAATGTTACGGGCCAATCGAGCTTTTCCGACGACCCGTAATAAGATAGATGGAAAAGGCCTACAGCTTAGCTCAGAGGAGTAAGGGGAGTTCGTGAAAATCGCTTATGGGAGACAATCTTTAGTTGTGTACAGGGCGAGTCAAAATAAGTGGGCGCCACCTTCCAAATCCAGCTGATTGTGTAGGTCCTCGTGGAAGGCCGAGAAGCGAACAGCTTACGGGAATGAAACTTACCTTTATTGCTCCTATATATTTGGAGCTTGCAAAATTCTTACACAAACAAATACAGAGTACACAAAAATAAAAGAGACAGTAAATTTTAAAACACATATAATTAAATTATTGGAAACGACAGCACAACGAAAATGACAGGCAAAAGTGATGTTATAATTCTAGATTACAAGAGAGTACTTTGAACGTTCAAGAAAGGGGGAACTCGCCGCCCATTGCCAACGGTATTTAAAATCTTTTAATAACTCTGCTTGGTCAGTGGCGTCGAGTATACAGGAATCATACAATATAAACGAAATTACTTTTTACAAATATTAGTGCAAATAAAAACAATTCACGACGGGAGGTCGCTTTTTGTTCCAACAAAACAAAGTTTAATTAGGTTAAATTTTGCAAGTCGCGCGTAATTTCACCACACACAAAAACTGGTCTGTATTTTATCTTAACTTCCGGTGGAGGCAGGCACAATTCCGGAGAGTTACCCAGATACACCCCTGGAGACTTCATTGAATGAAGTCAACGAGGGCCCGAAACTTTGATGCGTTCAGCGCACCAACGGTAACCGCAGAGCGACGGGAGCTGGTTTCGAAATTAATCGGCCAAACGGCGATCGGTCAATTCACAAGGAATTGCCTTTACCGGGGTTGAATCCAGTGTTTCCTTTAAATCCGGCAGTAGCCGATGGTCTGTTTATACCCCTTGGTAAAACAGCGAGACGAAACACACATAACGGATACCCCTTGAAAAAAAAACTCAAAAGCCGCCACTTTGCAGCACTCGATATATTTACAGCCCTCCCCTGAAGATGTAATTTAGGAAAGTCCGGAGCCAGGAAAGGTCTAAGGCTGACTGACGTAAAAACGCCACGGGAATCTGCATTTCCTGCACAAAAATTGCACCATATTTCGAAATGATTCTAGAACGAAAATTAGCACGTGAATTCCCAGAAGTGCTTAAGGTCACGAGCGAGATAAACAAGAGTCTGCAATTTCGACACAAAAGAAACTGTCAACATATCTCAAACTTAGAAAGACGCAAAGTAACCAAAACTATTAACATACAAACGGCAATTAAAATAACGTTATTAATTCTTACAAAGCGGCAAATTTTAAAATGAACATAACAGTAGTATATATAAGCAATCAATGTCGGTAAATTATAATATTCACGCCTTTATTTGATTATTTGGGCAATAGTAAATGTGCAATTTGTACATTAACGGAATTTTCGAAAACTGCGCTGAGCTTCTTTAAGGAGTATTCGCTAATAGCCGTAAACCTTCTTGGGACAATCTTCGAAAATATTTTGTAACTTTAATTCATAAAATTTATTTCCCCGATAGTTACTACATTCACTGTCGCCTTTCTTAAATATTTCGGTTATTAGAACTATTCCAAATTCTTTTGTTACATGCCTTGTTTTAATATATGTATGTTGAAACAATGTAATAGCCGTGTAGGTTGTTAACTGTTCTTATACAGTTTTACATTCAGTTCATTGGATGGCTTTTCAAATTTTTAAAATGTGTAATATCGTCCATCACGCCATTATTGGTTAGCTGGTCTACTTGCCGATTGTTACCTACAATTAAACTATCTTTGACCTCTGGTGATACCTAGGTCCATAGATCTCGATAATTGTTCTTCCATATATTTATCAATACTGTATTAACTTGAAGTCGGTCCTGGATAATTACACGTTTAAATGTTTCAGGTTCGATCGCTTATATTTCGTTCTATTTTCGGGTGTTGGATTGTTTAAGTAACCTAAATATGCAATTCTCTATACATATCTATTCTATGCGCTATATTTTCGTTCCATAGTTTTAATTCGTGATTGTTATGTCTATTATATCTCGTATCTTAGTACTGATTCTCGACCTTCACTGCATCCAAATTGCTTACATGAACACTGTAATCTATCTCGTATGGGCAATTTTATTACGCTGCGATTATCAAGTTTAATAAATCAAATGTCAGCATAGTATTCTCTACAAAATACACGGTTGAATGTGTGTAGAGTTCTAAATGTCACTCCTGATTGTCAGTAAACAATTAACGTCTTATAACCTACTAGCTTGCAGCTTCAAACGTGGAAATCCCTTCATTTGATTATATTCTTCTTTTAGCTTCCAGGGACTTTCTAGATTTCTTGGCTAAGAAACCGAATTGTATTTGTTTCTGTTCAAAAATTGACTTTTTAGTATCAACACGGAATCCATTTCTAACATTTGCATGTGACTTGTGTCTATTCTTTTCATTTACACTACACTTTTATCTTTGATTTTGCTCTTCCTACGCTTTGCTTTTACCTCTTTAATATTTTTCTTTCTGTTATTACATCTTGATTTGTGTTTTAATATTTGTATTCTTTATTTTTAATGTTACTCATTTACTTTCTTTATTTTTGCTTTCTGTTTCGCTATCACGATTTAAACTGTGTTCGCCATTCTAAATTAAAGCTGAAGCCTATATACATGGTACAGGTGTAAATGCTGCTGCTTGGTTGATGCTATTTTCCAGTTCCTGGGTGTTATTTACAGAAGATTGATACACTAAATGCTTCAAGAAGCCCCAGAAAAAAATGTAGGAGCGTCAGGTCTGGAGATCTTGGAGGCTAAAGCACAGGACCACTACGTCCTATCCATTTTACAAGATTTTACAGTGTAGTTTTAACCATATTTGGACATTCATATCAAATTGTGCTGGAGCTGCATCCTGTTGCTACCACACATGACGCCTTATTACCAGTGGCTCAAATGAACTGGTATTACCTCATTTAGAGAATGTAAATAATTTTAGCGGTTCAGCTTGTTTGGACGACAGTACCAATTAGGAAAATATTAACAGTTTCTGCCCAAACATTAATACTAAACCGAACTTAATTATTTCGATCACGAGTGGCGAAAGGTTTTCATTTGTGTAAATTGTAACGGGTCAATGTAGCTTTGTCCGCCCAAAAAATTCTGTTGGTGTGAAGTTATGGTCCAAAATGTGCTGGTGCAGAAGCCACTGACAAAATTGAACTCGTTGTGGATAATCAGCTGGCAATAAATGCTAACGTCTACCTTTATTATTATTATTATTATAATTATTATTATTATTATTATGGATCGTTCACAGGCCTTAGAGGCCCATCGCTTTTGGTGTGAGGCAAAGCTAAGCTAGTTCGTGGTATGCACAACAGGGCCCGACTCTGCGGGTTACCATGTTGTGGAGTACTTGCTCCTGGCTGTGCCTCAATTATCTCTACGTCTTCTTCAACATTTAGCATTCTTTGTTCATTACCAGTTTCCCGTAACCTTAGATCAGCATGTCTGACTAGCTAAGTAACAGGATGTCTTCTGCTCGAATAACATTCCCTGTACAATCTTGCCGCCGCATTAAAATTACCACGGCACGCACCAATTATCCAAATCATATCAAACGTAAATTCTATACTTTAAATACACAATCTAACGTAACAGGAACGTAAATCGGAATAAAAATAATCCGACCCAAATGCGAACCATGAAACTGACACATACAAACTAGATTTTAAAAATTTTACAATATCAAAATACAAAATTGTGAATGTCACAAAATTTTCGGTTACGTGTGTGTTATAAACTTCTCGTAGAATTGCTAAACTCCATTTTCCATCAATGGTAGTTAATCTGTATACAGGGTGTTAATGAATTGCGGGGACAAACTTCTAGGGCTTAAAGTATGTATATATGAAAACAAACATTTTTTGTTGATAAATGTATGGTCAAAAGTGTTTCCTTTCAGGGATAGAGCTTCTCAAAGATTATTTAAGAAGCTCCTAAATGTAGGCAACTCAATTTACTACCTGCTATTTGTTTCCATAACGACGGAAATTCCATACAGGATAAATAAAGCCCTCTTTCCCACTTTTCAAATTCAAATTAAATTTAAAATAAATTAATTAACAAAATGTTTCAAAACTAAGCAATAGGAAAAACCAAAATTACAAAGCAAAAAACAGCACTTACAATAACTAATTCAAAAATTAACAAAATCATAGTAAACGTTCAGAATGTCGCCCCCAGCTTTTACACAGGAAGCACATCTACGAAGTAAATTCCTGCGCACCGCTCCAAATATACCAGGAGTCTGTTGAACTTCTTCACATGCAGCAAAAATACGCGCCGTAAGTTCTTCTGCAGTTTCAACTGGGGTAGTATACACCAACGTTTTAACATGACCCCACAGAAATAAATCAAGTGGGGTCAAATCAGGAGAATGTGGACCCACGCCACATGCCCTCCTCGACCTATCCATCTATAGGGAGAAGTGTTATTTAAAAATTCCCTGACTTTCGCTGAAAAATGAGCATGTGGAACCTTCGTGTTGCAGCCACATTTGAGGTGGAACATCTTCCACAAGTTCAGGCAGGACATGGCGCAAGAAATTAGATAAATTGCTCCTGTTAACCTTCGAAGTAGCTCCCGGCTCAAATGTTCACTGAAAATCTTTGCTGGTATCCTTTTTGAACCACAGCATGGGGATATTTATCGTCCCAAATGTGGCTGTTTCTACTGTTGAATATTCCTTCTTTTGCGAAAGATGCCTCGTCACTAAACAGAACGTTTACTTGGAATTCTGGATCCTCATTACACCACCGCAGAAATTCTTGGCAAAATTCTACCCTTCTGGGAAAATCTGCTTGAACCATGGCTTGTACCTTCTGTGGATGGTACGGATGTAGCTGCTACTCATGCAGTACCTCCCATACTGAAACATGGTTCACTCCCGAGCGATGGCTCTTGAACTAGTAAAACGATTTTCAGCCACTCCCTTCAAAACTTCTTCCTCAAAATCCACCGTTCCCCTTGTTCTGATAGGTCCACGGTTGTGTCTGTTGACAACGAATGTATCTTCCTCCCTCAGCCGACGTGAAACTACACTAAAGGCCTTGTGGGATGGAGCGTGCCTATTCGGAAAATGTTCTTGGTGCAGGCGAGCAGCTTCGCGTGCGTCACCCCAAGCATGAAGCATACATGAACATCATGTCATGCTGTTCGGCAAAAGTATAATTCGCCATAATACAAAAATACGAAACACAGAACGAAAATAACGAAGAAAATTATTATCAAAAAAATTACAGAACAAAAAAAAACGAATTATAAAAGTTACAGAAAGAAACGAATGCAAGAAAAATGAAAAAATATCACAAAAATACTGAATTTTATCAAAATTGATGTTATTTGAATGCAAGTGTGTGTTTTTCAAAATTCCGTGTGACCTGTACAAAATAATTTAAAATGCAATTTGGTTTGCCTATGTTCAGGTACTTCTTAAAGAATCTTTAAGAGGCTCTATTTTCTAAAGGAAACACTTTTGACCACACATTTATTAACAAAAGCTTGTTGCTTTGTTGTGTTTTGCAAGCTCTAGAAGTTTTTCCCTACAATTCATTAACACCCTGTATATGGTTTTGGTATTATTCAACACTAAAGTTTGAAACTGAAAAGTGATGGTGAGAAGAATTCAACATATTTGCATTCAGGTCGCACCAGGGAAGGCTGCTACGGCACACCCTGTACAAACAACTATATTTATTACTTGTAAGAATTTTTGTGCTCGACATGTATTACATCTTGAAAGAAAGAATTTCCAGGCTACGTAACGCAGACAAATTTCTTCCACGGAAACTTCTTTGTCGGTTCAAATTCATCCATTCTTTGAATAAACATTTGTCTGTCATATCCAATAAACCCTACTGTACCATGTATTATGTCAGACCTATTTTTCCAATTGTCTAGAGATCTTGATTATTTAAAATTTAAAACTTGCGAAATAAGACACGCATAGTGCGACAAATTGTCATGTTTCGGAAAGTTTCATGTATTCGTCGTTTTTGCAAACATAGTATCTCTTTCTGTTTGATTATTCATGCATCAGTAACAGAAGAAGCTGAAATTTGTTTCGACATTTAGAAAAATGATATTCGAGTGACACAAAATCGAAAGACACAAAGTAATAAATAATGTAACACAAATTTATGCATTCAAGGATATTTATGACAGAAAACGGTATCGAATTAGGTTGTTATGGGTAGGACAGCAGATTGACATGTAGCTGTTACGTTCATATTTTTTTATTTCCGGATAATATATAGAGAATTGTGGTTTAAATAGTTTGTCTGATGTGATTTACGGGTTCTCTAGCAAAGCTAAAGTTAAGGAGCGATTCGCGTGGTGTTTACTTGGATGGGTGACCGAAATTTTCTCTAACGCTGCAACCCGTAGTACCTAAAACCATCGGTCCCCCTGGGTTAGTGCGCCATGGTGCTAACTACCTCAAACAGGGTTAAAGTGGCAGCCGGGTGCGGAACTGCCTTCGGGTATCCTCGCAGCATTTCCCATACGCATTTTACTTTATTTATCTCAACACAAATCTTACAGCTGTATGTTCTGAACTACCAGAATGTTTGCTAAATATATTATGCACACGTTTATGTCTGAAGCCAGCTTAGAGTCTTATCTCCTTTAAAATATAAAATTTTCAGGGGTTTGTGATCCTTCAACGTCGTTTAAATTTTTATTATAAGCAGATCTACGTTTGAATTAAAATTTGATGTAATTCTGAATATTATTGTAATGTTAAATAAAGAAAAACTACAATTATGAAAAGTAAAATTCAAATTTTATTATTTATTGTAATAAAGTGTAGCTTTGGTTAAAAGCATTCACAACCATCCTAAAACGCATCCGGATCTGCATATTCAAGTTATACCAACCACCTGTGAGGATTTCAATTTGTGTATGCATATATGAAACCTGCATAAAGAACTGTTCCTGTGTTTGTTTTGCATGAATTTCTGAACGCCAGACAAAACAAGCATTACGCTTAAGCCTCTAACATTTATTTTATGGAAATATTAAATTATTGAACAAGCAGCGGGTTTCGCGCACGTATTTGTTACAAGCGAGAGGTATAAAATAACGGGCGTTGGCATTCCGAAACCAATTTAAATTATTTATTAATCAAGTCGTTACATCTAAATATTCCACAGCACAAACGGGATTAGAATGAATTGAAAGTGTCACAGTTAAAGATAAGAACCCGGATTTTGTTACCAGTAATCTATTCCACCAATTAATTTCAAATATCGTAATTAATATTCCCAGTTTATGGACCTTAGATAAAGAGGCATGGCCGCACCTTGACGTAATGATCGTCCGCATAATCCAGGGAATCAATTTACTTGTCATGTAGTACTCGAGACACGTAGGTGAAGAAAACCTACGTGCTCGGAAGGGCTTTGTGAGTACGACAGCCACCTGTAAGTTTTTGATTAAGGCCTACATAAGTGCTGATTTCCATCCAGAATGTTAAATAGACCCACATTGTTACCACAACTTCGGAAGTGTGGAAGAAACCAAAAACCGAGATTTAAATAATCGTAGAGGTAGAAAATTTAGAATATGCATGTTTAGCAGAAATGTAAATTATTTATCTTATGATCGCCTAACGCATTTGATTCCTAAGCCACTTTTACTAGAACTACAAATAAATTTAATAAAAGGAAAGTAAAACAGGCCTCGAATTAATTTTTTAACAAAATTTATGACAGAACAATACAAATATACCCAAATCTAACATCTAAAATGAGGCTTAACATTTAAATGTTGACATAAAGTGTACAATTGTTTTCCTCCATAATGCAGAAAGAAGATGGTAGTGAAGGATCTTAGAGGCATTTTATTACATTATGTTTCTTCTTTATAAGAATTGCCCGTAATAACAGAAAGTGGTAAGAAGTATATAGAATTTTAGGAAATCGTATTTCATATTTAAAAAACCAGACAGCTACGATTGTGACCAACTTGTTACAATAGTATTCAGTTTAAAATTTATAAGGTTGCACTATTAAATTATTAAAACGAATTCTAGGAGTTTCAATTACTATATGTATAGACGGTTGGCGTTTTTACGTGTACAGCACAAATTGCGAAGGTAAATTAATGTTCAAAATTGTACAATATCATTTCATTGAATAGCTTTTGGGATGCTACAAAGCACACCTACCGCGGAATAACAAAATACGGGTGTTTAATACAAATGTGAAATCCGTTCTATGGCTGCGAAACATGGAAAACATCAGTTGCTATAGCCAGCAAACTACAAACGTTTGTCAAGAGATGTCTGCGTAGAATAATGGAAGTGCGATGGGCGGATTTTATGAGCAACACCGAACTATGGAGAAGAACTGAACAAACTGACCTGCAAACTGAAATACGAAGAAGAAAATGAGCATGGATTGGTCATGTGCTCAGAAGAGAAGCGAACGACATTGCCAAATCAGCACTAGAATGGAACCCGCAAGGCAGCCGCAAAAGAGGCAGACCCAGAACAACCTGGTGAAGAACGTGGCTGAAACTGAAACAAATTGAACAAAATCGAACAAGATGGAAATCATTCATAAACTCTTAAACAAGATATCCTTTCCCATATGGATATTAAACATGTACAAGTTAATAACTTGTTTAACCAACACAAGTCAAATATTCTCACAAACCTTTCAAGTTGATCTCAGGGAAGCTGCTACAATTGGCCGTCCTATATAACTGTCATAACTGGCAACAAACATACACAACAAAAGAACACATAGGGAAATTCAAATTACCATTTAAATTATCAAATTCAAATCACAATTATCTGTGCTTTCCCTTTACAAAAACATATAAATTAAATTTGTCACACAATATTAAATACAATAAACAACTTGTTTTTTTAATTTTTATTGTACCTTTAACGTCGTACCTGCTTTCTTTAAAAAAAAACTTCAAATGTGGACACAGCAATCTCCATTTCGTGTCGCGCGCAGACCGTTTAGCAAAAAATGCGTCGTCTGCTGCCCTCGCAGAAATAAACGTGAACAACTGCAGCTGGCGATGTCCAAATCTAGAATACAGCAATCAGATGTACACAGGTACGCACTTTCCCAATTTTAAAACACCAGTAATTGTCTTTTGAATAGGTAAAAGCGAAATCCAACATCTGATCTCAAAATTGATTTTCAGCTAGGTATTGCTTATGAATCCATTAATTTTAATTATTATGGCACTTTTAATTTCGACGAACTTCCTTTTATTTTATAGCACTTTTTATTGCGAAGAATTTCCTTATTTTTCCTTACTGGTTGTAATTCAAATTATTTAATTGTATTGTTTCTAGCAGAACAATGACATTTAGTTATTTGACGTATAAAGTTTATACTTGTCAAATTGAAACAGCACACTCTCGAATGCAGCTTCTTAAGACAAAACACAACAAACCCATGCTAACTCTCAATTCTTCTCAAAATTTCAATTTTCCCGATAATGTTCAATATTTCACATTCGTAGAGGGAAATAAACACTTTAAATCGAAGATAAACTGAAACAAACATGTATTTACTTAATAACACAAACTCGAACATAATTTATAAAGATTGTTGGCTACATGAGGAACGTACTTCCTTGTTGATGGATCTACTGCAACTAACTTGTTTTTTAACAAAACACAAAAATTTTTCCGTTGCTTTGATACAGAACAAAATTTTTAATTTTTTATGTCAACCCCGAGGGGTTCCACCAATGAAATTGCAGCTCCAAATTAACTAAAATAATTACAAATTTCTATAAACTTCAATAACTTCCTTATAATTAAAGTGACATAAAACAGGACACCAAAATGTTCCTTCCAAATTTCCTCACAATTTGATATCTCACACGACCTATTTCCAATAAAGCATAAGAAAGTTGACAATTAAATTTTTCAATTAATTACATAAATTATTGTAAACATATTCAAAGTTAATAAAAAATTAACACAAACCTTCCTTACATACATAAAAACATTATTTCAGACATATTTTTCTCTAACGAAAAGTATTACATTAACAAATTAACATTATTTTATCTAACTGTCAAAACCATTCTGTTTTTACAAATCTTTGTGAAATTACAGCTCAAGAATGCACAGGTAAGGTTGAAAAGTATCCTCTGCGCTTTACCAAAGGTGAAGAGCAACAAAATAATCTGTTTTGAAACCTGGAAGTCTAGTTATACAGAAACGATAGATCAAATTCCTGGATCGGAAACTAACTTTTATCATGAATTTGAATATGTGTGATTAGACAATTCATGTTGTTCAGCGTAGCTTAAATTAACTTTATTAAAATTAGCAATAGGTTAAGATATCTCAATTAGAGCATGTTGTAACATAGCAATATATATTATTTCTTCTTCTTAGGGTGCTTTGTCTCTTACGAG
>JABXWE010020032.1:0-21894 GCA_014611495.1 Limonius californicus | reverse complement strand
TGTGGTCTCTATTGAGTCTAGGGGAACCGAAAGTATTAAATCATCAACGTATTTTTTTAAAAAAGGTAACTCAAAAGGTAGAAGCGGGATTACTTGATCAAGGAGATGATCCATGATCATTTGAGCTAAAATAGGACTTAAAGGTGACCCGAAAGTTTTCCGAAAGCTTAGCTTAATAGCAAAGGGTGGTTTAATTTCTTGCCCTTGGTCGATTACCCCAACAACCAACATCTTTAACTTCATATTTCTACGACCAAATACTCTCCTTCCGGGTTTATATATATATATATATATAAAAACAAACAACCATACATATGGAAATCAAATATCAATGTAACTGCTGAAGAAGTTATAAATGATTTGCCATTGCAACCATGTTAAAATTCAATCTGTTCACTTTTTAATTTCTGATATTGTTTTGTAGAATTATTTTTATTTCTTGTCTAGTCTAAATAGCTTTCTGGTTTTCATTTTATAATTCACATTCAGCGTTATGTATTTGTATTTCTTGTACGAGGCTTATTTGCAAACTAAGGGTCAAATGAGAGGCGTAGTTAATTTAGTACTTAGTAGGGTACTTTAGCGGTTAATGAGCTAGCCACACGTCACTTTACCGTGGTTCTGTCAGCGTATAAAATGAACACTACGACTAAAAATCCTGCCAATGGTGAAGTAAGCGCTGTGATTCATTTTCTCCATGCAAAATGCGAAATCGATGTCGCAACATACCATCAAACATGCAAGATTTATGGTCCAGACATCATGAGTGAAGGAAAGCGCAGTGCTGTAGGTCAGAGATGGCCGAACAAACGTGTACGATGGGGAATGAAATGGGAGACCTTCTGTTGACAACAACGATCTTCTGGAAAATGTGAACAAGAGATTTCATGAAGATCGGCGTTTCACGGTTTCGGAAATTACCGCAGATTTTCGTTACATGTCAGATACAGTACTGTATGACATTGCCACGAACAGGCTACAGTTCCACAAACTTTGTGCGAGGTGAATGCCAAACATGTTGGCATATATCCACAAAAATCCCTGCACTGATCTTCTTGCATCGCTACAAATTTGTTGACGAAGAGTACCCGAATCATACTGTGACTGACAGTGAGACTTGGATTTCGTACACAAATGTTGAAACCAAGCAACAAGCAATATAGTAGAAGAATGCGAGTTTTCTTAAAGCCCAAAAGTTCAAGCATACGTTTGAGAACCTAAAGCTTATTGTTACTTTTTTTTGTTGGTACTGTACTGTTAGTTCATTTTCTGAAACATGGTACGGCAATAAATGCAGATGTGTATGGTGATAACTTAAGAAAGTTTAGAAGGGTGATTTAAAACAAAAGGCGAGGGACTCCTGGAGTCGCGCTTTTGCACGATATCGCCCGACTACACGCGACAGCTTGCACTGTGCAACTCATTGAACAATTAAATTGGGAAATTTTTAATCATCCGCCATACTGTCTCGACTTAGCACCGAGTGATTATCGCCTTTTCTTGCATCTTAATAATCTTTTAAGAACTCGCGATCTTTCTCAGCGACGACGACCTTAAAACGGCGGTACAAAATTGTTTTCTGTCAAAGGCGGCAACCTTCTATGACGTAGATATACAAAAACTTGTATCACCATATGATAAGTGTTTCAATTCGAATGGTGACTATAGAGAGAAACAGTTTAAAAATGTATCTAGGATTTAAAAGTAATAAATTGTTTCTACTTTACCTTTTTGTTTTACGCCCTTTAATTTCTCAATAAGCCTCGTAATATAAAATATATGTAGTAGAAAGTCAATATTTTTATAATCCGTACAGCAGGAAGTAGATGCATTTGAAAAAATTTAATAAAAGAAATGCGAAATCATACTCTACTTTTGTAGGTGAAAATAAGCCTTATGTCTTAATTAAAAAAATCGTTTGCGGCGTTCTTTTATACCACCGACTGCACCGCCCCCCAAAAGCAAATCCTGTGTGCGCCCCTGTTTAATTTCAATTGGTGAGAGGTTGCTAAACAGTAACGCAAACTGCAAAATGTCTATCACTAAATCTATTTTGTTTGGATCGTACGGTATGATAAAATACCATAACAAAAAAGAAGTTTTAAGATAAAGCAAGTTTGTTATTACATAACCAAAAATGCAATAATTGTAGGCTTAGCACAAATTGGCTAAAATTATAAGGAATAATGTTTGACACGCTTGTATTATTATAACTTTTTTTTGTTTTGCATGGTGAGCGCTAAAATAATTTTTGAAAAAGACGTTTTTGAAACGATCACATTTTTTACTTTTTTTGGGATGGCATTTTACAGTGGCGGCTCGCCAGGTGAAGTAGGTGAAGTGCCTCTTCACCTAAAATTTTCATTCAATTGCGAATATTTATTTAAATTACATAATAAATTATTTATCGGCATAGGTGTACTATTGGGAGTCGTTTATTTATGGCATACATACTCGTAGATAGCTTAGTAAAAACAAACAAAAATTTAAATTTTATATGCAGTCCGTCGAGCGTGAATACAATGACCATAAAAAATCTTACCTACAACACTCGTTCAATTGTAGTGAAGAGTCCGCCTCAAACATATTTTAACTCTGCACTTATACCACCGTTGCCATGGTAACGCCTACGTCAATATCTACAATTGATTCAAGGTGAATCGCGCAAGTGAAGAGTTCAGTCGCAATCAGCCGCTGAACTGCATGTTCGGGTTTGACCATCGGTTTTTAAACGATTTCAACAATTTTGAATTCACATTTTTAGCTGTAGTATTTAATGACATTTTCTCTCTCACTGACGTATTATTTGATGTTCTCCAAAAGAAATCATTGGATATTAATTTTTGTGTTACAAAAATAAATAAAACTATTGAACTATTAAAGAGGAAAAGGAATGACGATTTATTTAATACACTCTTCGAAAAGACTAAGGAAATAGAAATAACACAAATCGATATTTCTAAATGCCCTAAGCGGGAATACGCTAGCCATACATAGAAGAAAATACCATAGAATGTGTTATGAAGTACTGGATCACATTGCAATGGAAATGGAAGTAAGGTTTCAAGACTGCAATAAGTTACAATTCATGTCTTTGGCTGATATACGAAATCGGAAATTCGAACAATATGATTCGTGTTTTCCGTCTAAAGCATTTGATAATGTAGGTCAATTTTATGGCAAAATATTTACAAAAAGTCAGCGTCTTAAAAACGAATTAAATCTTCTTTATGCCCATGAAGGAAACGTACTTAAGAAATGCAGTATCTCAAGATGGCTTTCTTCTTTGGCAAATATTTCAATTCAAAAGGAACTCTTATTAGAATTAATAAAAAATTTTAACTAGTTTAAAATGGCGACCGCCCATTTTTCTGGGGCATCAATCTCCAACAAATAGCACTTATTAGAATTGTTGTAGTAGAACTTAAACTAATAATCTTATCTTGTAAAACACATTTTTTAAATAAACAACACTTGCTATTTACTAATTAATTACAATCGTTCAAATGGCAGCACCGGATTCTTACAAGAGGTTTATTTTTCCAAGATATGGGTTAAATTAGCACCACTATTGTTTTTAGATTACTTGTAAAATGGGGCTAACAGAATTTTTCTTTATCAATCGTTTTAATTTAATGAATGTCGTGGATTATTTACCTAACAAAGTGATATTTGCCCTGTACTTTATAAAAAGCAGATAATACCAATATTTTTTACGTTATCAGTAAGTAAATAGAATATACCGCCATTAGGAAACTTCGTTAATAATCTGGCATTTAGATATTACTGTAAAACCATAAAGAAAGTGAAAGTTTGAAATTAGAAATTCCCAGTAAGGTCTCCCACTGACATTAAAAATATGTAGATAAACTTGTTTCACATTTCAATACATTCTCCTTGTTGGCCTCGGTTACTAAATACAGTCGCCTTCCTGTACAGCACCGTGAATGTTAACTTCAGTGTTTTCTTTCGTATCGAATAATTGTATATGAACTATTATCACGAAAAAACGTCGATTAAAAAAGCATTTTTATTATTTTTTTTTCTTTTTAACCATTAACTTTCCCAGTCGCTGAAGATAAAACACTGGGAAATACTTTTTTGTAAATTTTAGTGTTTGATAGAAAAGAATAAAAATATTATAATTTTTACTCCATTAAAAAAACTTTTTACTATGTTACTAATTATCGTTAACGCCTAGAAAATATTCTTCTGTAATAATTTGCAATAGAAAGTGCTAAGAATTATTTAAACTTTCTGTAGCATGTCTAATTCCAGCAAAGCGTAAACAATAATAACTATATGCGTAATACGTATACAACATTCAAAGGTTGGTATAAAATCGCAATAAAATTACAGTTACGTTTTAAAGCCTTTCAATTTTTTGTGTTGTTGCTAAGATTAACTTTTTTTATTTGAACAAGGATATTATACATTTAAGCATAACACACTCGCTAGTTTAACAATCACTTTCTAATTACAATAAATGCATTATCTACTTTTTGTTCTAATTGCTTTGTGTAACCTTAACTAGTAGCTAGAATACCTACCCACACGTGTTGTTATGCTTGTAAACCTTTGTTTGGTTTTAGTGCCGCCCCGTGGGTAAGAGGCGCCTTTGTTCAAAGTTTTATATCAGAAAAAATAACAACAAACAATTTAATTTCTGTTAAAGCAGACTTGAGTTATTTTACATAAAGATGATTACATAAAAAAGTTAATAATTTTATAACGACTTCAAATTTAGAAACTTAAATAGAGATGTCGAAAAAAATCACAACTAAAACAAACATTAAATAACTATATGGTTACCGTATCAGATTATGAGAAAAGAAAAATAATAGATCCAAACCCACAACCACCAAAACTATTCGGTTTATTAAAAATACATAAACCCCAAATGCCTATTAGATCGGTAGGTCATATACAAAACTTAGGCCCTGTAAACGCTATAATAAGATGTAGAATTGACCATAGGTACATAGAAGTGATCAAAAATGTATACGAAAACGCATCAATGACGATTCAAATCTTTGAAGATACCAATCCAATCCAAGTAAACACGATTATCAAACAAGGAGATAGTATTTCCCCGAAACTTTTCACGAATCTTTTGGAAGATGTCTTTAAGACACTAAACTGGGATGTACATGTACATGGGCTAAACATGATCGGGGAACATCTATCACATTTAAGGTTTGCGGATGACATAATACTGTTAGCCAATAACATTCAAGAACTTCAAAAACTAGTTACGGAATTACACAGAAAGTGGGATTGAGGATGAACATGAGAAACGACTGAATACCAATCCAACTGAATAACAATATTATAGTAGAATTCAATGGTACTATTCATTTTTCAAAAATCATTAAGTTCATTTTTTTGAATTAAAAAATAAAATAAAATTGTGTTTGAAAACATACATAGAAAATGCATTTAAGCTGTAGAAGGTTATTATCTAATTGTAAAGTAAATCCAAAGTGGCAAACACGTAAAAACTTGTCTGGCTTGTGATAAACTACGGAATTGGGAGGGGTCAAGGTTTAATTGAAGCATTTGGACATTTTTGTAATTAGAAGGCATTTAAGAATTTCATTTACCGCTAAATTAATTTTTTGTGTTTTCACTCCAAACGCATAAAGCATTTAAAAAGTACTAATTTATTTCAGAATGCGCATCATTTATTTAAATCAATTTTAACATAACTGAAAAAACATAAAAAACAGTTTACCTCAAAAATGAAAAGTGGATCACAATAAATGTTCAAAATGACGACCACCACTGACAACACAAGCTTCTGCACGTCGAAGCATTGAATTACGTATCATTGCTAAAACGGTAGGATCTTGCCGAATCCTATCGGCAGCGTCTTCAGTGCGTACCCTTAATTCCCCAACTGTGTTAACTTGCGTAGAATAAACTGTTTCATCTAGCCCCACAAAACGAGCTGGCGAACGAGCTAGCCATGGAACTGGTCCGTTTCGTCCAATCCACCTTTTAGGATAGTTATTATTTAACCATTTCCTTACATCCCAGCATAATGAGGCGGAGCACCATCAAGCAAAATCCACATGTTATATCGTGTTTCTAAAGATACGTTTTCAAGCAATTCTGGTAATTTAGGACTTCGTTGAGAAAGTGTAAATACAGAGCTCCATTTAAACGAGCAGGTAAAATGTATGGCCCAATAAGGTGATCATCTACAATACCTTCCCATACATTTAGGGAAAACCGTTGTTGGAAACTGTGTTCCACTATTTCTATATATTCTCTGAGGCTTTGCAAACATAAACGCATCACAAAATCTGCGGTGGCTGAACATACTGGTTTAACTGGACATAAGATGGACTTTGACAATGCTCGGGTATTCGCCAGAGTGCCTCATTACTTCCCTCGTATCATACGTGAAGCAATTGAAATTGAAAAACAACCTAACAACATAAACAGGGAGGATGGTTTTAGACTCAGTAAAGCTTGGACTCCAGTAGTTTATCCTCTAAGGACTCCTACGCATCATCGATCACACGATCGCGCTCCACCGGATCCGTCCTTGCCCAACGGTGACAGCCAACCAGAACTCCGTCGTTCTGCCCGACTGGCTCAAAGAGGTTTAAATACCTCCGCTTCCCGGATTTGAGTTCAGTGTTATATTCACTCTGAAAATGCAAGCTGCAATGTCTTGCGAAACGTTAGTGTGTATGGGTTCACAAACAGCTAACAGGCATAAGCCGATTAAGTATTATTGTCCTGGCAAACAAAATACATCAAGATCAAATCCTTGTCCGCTCCAAGGTTTGATTAATATAAGCACACGGCCCTGTTTAGGCAGGCAGGGCCTACGAACAAATATGGCTCAAACTTCTCGAGCAAATGCTTGTAAAGTCAGACAAGCTACAGGTCGGCCCTTACCTGATAATGCTGGGTGTAGTTCCCAAATGACGACGCGGTCTAAGCCGAAAGTAAATTGTAATATTGACAATATATAGTTATTTCATCATAAAGGTGTCGTATAAATAGAATACATTAGACAATGCACACATGGCAAGAGATTGCGAATGATAAAAGCATGATGGTGCTGAAGGAGCTAGAGCTGGATTTTCATCAAGTTCAATAACCGGGGTAGAAGTAAATTGTCGTATATATGCGGCTTTCTCATGGCCCTTTACATAAACATAATCAGCATCCTGAAGTAAGCGTTGTAGAATGCGAGGGAACAAGAAGGTTGGTGTAAATCCCTCTGTCCAGTCTATACAGTGATGGTTTTTAATCAACCACAAAGCAGTTTTCTTAAATTGATCAGGTAAGTTGTTAAATGCAAAGGGTGGTTTAAAGAGGAAGTGTGAAAGGTGGCTTCCATCGTAAACTGCCAATTCCTTTGGTATGAAACTTTTTGAAGGGGTCTTGAATCCTTGCACGTCCACAACTAGAAACTTCATTATGTGTTGATGCTGTCACTGAGCCGTGAAAACTGATAAAGATCATATGAGACACCACCTTATAGTTGTCGCCTGCTTTAGTAAGGGCATTGTAGGTAAACACCCGATCGTGCAGAATTAGACAATAAGCTGTCGTATTTTCAGGTATGTTTTTATTGGTTTCAAATTCTAATCGAAGAACCACAGCTTTCCTTTGCAATGAATCTTTCTGATTGGAACAATCAATAACAATTAAAGGAGCAATATCTTTGAACTGTTTAGGGGTTAGCAAAGGTTCGTTCATTTTTCCATAATAAGAAGATTGAAAATTAGCATACATCTCGTAAAGTGTTGCAAAATGATTGTTATCAAAATTGATGTTCAAATTATCATAAGGATATCTCTCGGTGTTTAAATAAACCCTTAAATTCTGAATATCACAATGCTCAAATTTGCTCATATCCTTAGATATTTGTCCATCCCTATTCGTCTGAAAACCAATTATAATGTATCTGGGAGTTTCTAAACTCAGGCAGTTTTAACAGGCCACGTATGTTTATCTACTTCTTGAAGGGTAGGATAAATATGGGTCTCCCAACTCCTGAATGATACTTGAGTGTCTCGATTTTTATCAATGTATTTCGTTAACGCTAATTCTTCTGCAAGACCGGGAGTGATGTGCGGAACTTTCCAATATATTTTACTGATTTCAACGATAACGTCATTATCCTCACCTACGAGGGCATTAATATCGGTGTTACTGCGGATCAAAACTAATTCCTGTCTGATGTTTAAAATAACTTTTCTATAATCGTCAGCGAAACCAAGTAATCGATTTAGGGGTAAGCAGATGTTAAAATTTCCTTTTAAATAGACAATCGTACTTTCACCGTATGGAAACCATCCAGTATTTTCGAGTCTTGCGATATCATTTGGAGTGTCTGATATATATCCTTTAATAGTAGATGTTACCCCACACTTTGTTGTTGAATCAACCTTGACACCATTCATTTCATATCGTACCTCACTAAACAGGTGAGCTCCGCCGTTATTTGCGAAAGTAGTAGTCAACACCTGTTTCTTTTCTGCTCCAACTTCTTTTACTAGTGATTTACCTGCTTTAGTTTTCAACATTCCCTCAATATATAAATAACTTTTGGATGGTAGCGTGCACATATCTTCATGTATTGGAAAACGAATTTCGTCATTGTTTCCGAATCGGGTATTGTAAGGCTGATGCGTGTGTATTTCGGCATTAACGATGGAATTGTCCACGTAAATCTTTTCAGTAACGTTTAGTATGCTCATTATATCAAAGTAAATCCAAGAGATTGTAAAAAGAGTTTATTACCCCGTGTTAATTGGTTGGATGGTCGTTGATTACTAAACTTGTTTGAGTACCGACAACTCTTTTTATACGATTGATGTTGGACACAACTCTTGCGATAATTCGTATTATATCGAAACACCATTGCGAACACTTTTCAAATGCAGTCCTATCGTCACGGTTTCTTCTCTAAAATTGACAGAATCACCATCTTGATCTACTATTTTAAGAGTTATGTTGGTCAACGTTTTCGTATTGATTGGAAGATAAATTACATTATCAGGACTTTCAATTATTTTATATGTCCATTTTTGTAGTTACCCATCGTAATGTTGCATTCAATCAGTAATGAGTTCACCTTGACAATTCTCGCAGTATGTGGGGAAGAGGTATTTGATGTCCTCTCAAAAGATTGTGTTTTATCAAATCCCAAAAGTGGTCCAATGGAGTTCGTAACGTTGAAATCTATGTGTCCTGTAGTTTTCAGTTTGATTTTTAACGTATTATTATTAGGAGTAAGGGTTATTTGTTCATGTTTCGTCTGATCCAATTTTGAATTTATGAAGTTATTCAACTCGCTTATCTCATAAGCACCTTCATCCACAGTGATAAGTCTACCTTCAAATTTGAATTGATTATTCGATGGTGTCACATTTGTCAGACTATTATAAGTCTCAAAAGTAGTTAATCCCATTACGTATTCAGTATCGGAGTCGAGAAGAATGGGTGGGTTGAAATCGGCAGTTAAAATCGAAGAGTTGCCCGTAAGAATAAAAGTGAGAGACATTTCGCTCTGAAATTTGAACAATTACTGACTATTAGACATTATCAACTGTTGTTATATAAAAATTGTAATACGAGATGTCCGCAGTTATAAGAGTTTAGCTTTTGAAAGCTGTCAAAGTTATATTGAATTTTATTTACGCTACCGCCACTCCGTAAATAATGTAACAATTCTAGAGGAGGTTTTAAGTGTCCTATGCTGTCGAAATACGTAACATTCTGATGACGTTTCACATACGCGGTCCAATGTGTACCTTTTCCAATATTTTCATCTAGGTTTATAATACCTGATTCCATGTCTGAAATTTTTGCAGGCAAATTGTCACGCATATATACTCCTCTAAAGTGAGGAATTTGTAATTTTTTTATGTAATGCATTAAATCGTTGTTTGTCAATGCTCGATGCGGCAGCTTTATTGGGAGTTTTTTTGATACGGACTTAAATATAGACCAAGACCTTTCTTATAAGGCTTCAGGTATAATCCTTTTCCAACAGCAGCAGCTTCCATCGCCCGATTATGTCTCTCCGATTCTTGTAAAGTCTTCGCAGCCGCTTTAGAATCACTTACAGCTTTCGCAACACCTGCAGCTCCACCGGCTAAAGATCCTAGGGCCCCCAAAGCTGCAAAAATCGGTATCAGAGGTAAAATCCCACCCGTTTTGGGGATGGGGATGATTCGTTGTTTCGGGGGATTGATTTTTTTCTTTTTAAGCGAATCCAACGCAATTTTGGCGGTTTTCAATAAGTCTGAAGTTACAGCCCCTCCAATACGTTTTCGAGCCACTCCAACAGCATTCTTGAATGTAATGCCTGTACCACAAACTCGTCTTTTTTTACTTTTACGACGTCTTATACGATGTCCTCCCATCCCCAGTTTTGTTTTTCCCTTCATAATACCACTTATAGTTAAAGCAGCAGCTCGTTCACCAAAAGTTGCGTCTTTGGATTTAAATCGCTCCCAAGCTTTTTCTGCCAATAGCTTGTCCGCCTTATGACGATCTTCAATGATATTGGAGGCCGCGTAACTAATATCATGAGCTTTACAGGCTTCGTCCAAAGGGTTAATGCCTTTATCACCCCTAGCAAGACGTTTACGCAGCCGAGTTCCCGGACCACAATACTGGTATTGGGGCAAGTGCAATTCCACAGGTAACTTGTTGATGAGAGTGTTAAGCAATCCACCACCTTTTCTTGTAAGTCGTCGACTGAGATTCCTTTTGGACCGACGTGTCATTATAAAGTGTCATCGACAACTGCTGAAATGTGACTGATGCAATATTGTAAAACCGTGGAGTATAAGGGTATAAGTGCAGTAACATCATGGATGAGGTGCGACTTACATCGCAAAAGGAATGTTTACCAATTAAGAATCATGATGTGGAAGCAGGACTAAGACAGTACCAAAAACATGGTGTCTTACTAGGTGGATGCAAACGAGCTCTTGTTGTTGGAGGATCCGGGAGCGGAAAAACGAATGTGGTTATCACTTTGCTGGAACATCCCAACGGTTTGCGATTTGAAAACGTGTATTTGTATACAAAGACTTTATATCAACCCAAGTTCGAATACCTACGGAAACTGTTAAAGCCCATAAATGGTTTGGGATATTATGAATATGAGGATAGTTCCGAAATTGTAAAACCCAGCGAAGCCAAGTCCAATTCGATAATTATTTTTGATGATGTAGTGTGTGATACTCAGAGCATAATTAGAGACTATTATTGTTTTGGTCGACATAAAAATAATGATTGCTTTTATCTGTGTCAAACATATTCATCTATCCCTAAACAACTCATAAGAGATAATGCGAATCTAATAGTTATTTTTAAGCAGGATGTTACTAACCTCAAACATATATATGACGACCACGTTAATGTTGATATGACATTCGAACGATTTAAAAAACTGTGTTCTCATTGTTGGGAAGAAAATATGGATTCTTGGTGATAGATAAAGAGAGTGAAACAAATAATGGACGCTACAGAAAAGGTTTCGATTGTTTCATGAGTATATAAATATTTATGTAAGTGTACTATCTAATTAGTTATCATGGATAAGCGTTTGGTGGAGGAGTTAATTAAAACAAGAAAAGCAGTAAAAAGAAAATTTCAAAGCCTCAAAGTCGATGTGGCTGAATCAGAGTTGAAGCTTCGTCGAAAACTAAAACCGATCGCACAACCGCTTAAAGATTTGATATCTAGCATCAAAGCTGAAAATTTACACTTCAAAGTAGAACCTCCGGAAGTGAAGCAATCCCCTACTGTTGTATCCCAAACAAAACAGGTTCTAGAAACAGAACCAGTTCAATCTGTACGTGAACCAAGTTTTTTCGAAACTAGTGTAATTGCGGAAAGTCAAGCGATCCCAACATTGGAACAACTACAACATGAACTATCGATAGTGGGGTCTAGTCCAGCATTTGAAGAATATTTGGAACAGTATGAAGGATTAGCTAAAAGTTATGTGGAAAGCCTGTTTAGAGGTACAGAGGATATATTCGATCATAAGTATGGCGTTCGTTTCAACCCTGATCTGGAAAAATTTGAAATTGGAAATTCAGAACTAGATTTTATTGGTGAAGATATTCGTATAAAACTTCCTAGTAAAGAAGAATTCGAATACGCTGGAGCACCAGGATTGTACGAACTCTTATTCAAAAAGGAACCCATTGGTTATACAAAGACCGATAGTGCAAATTATAAAGATATTTTAGAACGTACCAACGCTGCACGGAAAAACTTCAATCCTAAAGAACAAATACATGGGACTGGTAAAAAGTATTCTAATACAGTAAAACAACTGTTGTTCCCTAAACCCCACAAACCCGTTACTAGAACACGAACTGCAACACTAACAAAAAAAGGCGGAGCCGTACAAATGCTGGAGTTGAATAATAAAAAACTCGAATTTGTTCCTTACAAGGATCCCAATAAGTTGGTGGATCGATTAAGGATTTTGATGAGCTCGAAATCGGCTGGACATACTGGGCACACAAATGAAATTATATATATCATCGACGAATTAAGAGAAGCCAAAATAATTAAATAAAACGGTACATATTTATACATACGTCTCATACCTTTGCAGATGTTGTTATAGAGAACATCAAAATGACTCTCGATAAATTTGGTAGACATATTCATAGCCACCAAACAGAACAATATAAACTTTGCTTAGTGGAAGATGCGTCAACCCTAAGTTACTACACAATGTTATATATTATGGCTTTAAGTACTGATAAAAATGGTTATTATCGAATTATAAACAGTGAAAATTTTGAATATGAATCTCAATTACCATCAGGGACCGTTACGAATTTTCGTCTAACTTCGCCTCAAGCTAAAATTTATATAAACAATGTGTTGCAGGATAAATCATCATTTCTTGGGTCGGCATTGAATGTAGGTGATAAAATAAGCGTGCAATTCAATGCGAACAGCAAAGTTATATTAGCTTTGGAAATTCTTCTAAAAATCAAATTCGTTCAAAACAAGTAAGAAATAAGACATGGCTGGAACTGCGAAGGAAGATGTAGTAAACGAATTACATAAACCTACCAGAAAAAAATTACAGACGTCGACGTGTAGTTGTGAAAGGTTTAAATGATTTGTTTCAAGCTGACCTGGTGGAAATGATTCCCTACGCCAAATTTAATAAAGGATTCAGATATATCCTAGTTGTTATAAATGCATTCTCTAAATATGTGTGGGCATATCCAGTAAAGAGAAAAACGGGGGCAGATGTAACCAATATTAGGAAAAAAATTTTAATGGAACAATATCCGAGAAATCTACAAACAGATATGGGAAAAGAATTTCATAATAAAGAATTTGGAGATTTAATGCATAAATATAATATCAACCATTACAGTACCTATTCCAGTATGAAAAGCAGTATCGTGGAAAGGGTTAACCGCACCCTCAAAAATATTATGTGGAAAGAGTTCAGCATGCAGGGTACATATAAATGGTTGGATTTATTACCGAAAATAGTGTGCCGGTACAACTCAACTAAACATCGTACTACGGGATACAAACCGGAAGACGTTAATAATAAAAACGCTAAAAACATTTTACAAACTGCATACAATTACGTGAAGACGATTGACCCGAACAAGCGTAAATTTAAAATTAACGATTACGTGAGAATAAGTAAACATCGCGAACATTTCGATAAAGGTTACACTCCAAATTGGGGCACGGAAATTTTTAAAATTGTTGACGTGAAACTCACTAATCCGGCAACATACCTTTTACAAGATAGCGCAAACCAGGAAATAAAAGGAGGATTTTATGAACAGGAACTTCAAAAAGTTAAACAACCGGATATTTATCTAGTTGAGAAAGTGTTACAAAGAAAAAAAGACAAAGTGTTCGTAAAATGGTTAGGTTTGAATAAAAGCAATAGTTCATGGATATCCAAAAATAATGTCGTATAGTTTTCGCCAGAATACTTGCAAACGAACTCAAATTTGTTATTGTAATTTAATATTTGCCAATATTTTTTTAATTAAATAAAGAAGTAGATATATTATGAAAGCATTTTTATTTACAGGGTATCATTACAATAATAAGCTGAAGCGTTTATTTACATAATATAGAATTACAAACTATTATAAAGTCAAACCTCCGTTTTAAAATATTTATAACAAAGAATATAGTCATCAAACAATTACATTTACAATTAGAAACTATTATAATGTCAAATATAAATTAACTTATGATTTAAAATATTTGTAACAAACAAGGTCGTCACCAAACGATTACATTTCGTTCCTAACAACATCACCTAATAATGCTACTAAGTCATTCAAGGGGTCAGGTGTAGTATCATAGAGCCAAATGTGTTCATGACCCCAAGCGAGAGTTTTGGTAGACCCTGGAATCACAAACCGCTTATCATCTTTTGCTGACAAAGCAACTTTATTTTTGAGTTCTGTGTACATAGTATGCAAAGTGGATCTAAAAATATACATGTTACAAAAGATCATCTTGTTATTATTTTCAACAATAGACTTATAGTCCTCCCCACTTAAACTTTTCTCAATAGCACTTCTTTTAACTCCTTTAGCTTTTTTTATAGTTTCTTTGCCAATAACATCGACACAATAGGATTTAGCTCCAGTACCGTAAAAACTACGCACAGGAAGGCCAGCATATTCATCTTTCATTTTACCAAGCACCGACTTGGTAATGGGAATGTTATAAATATTGTTTGGAGCAAAATTTGCAGTATCATATTTATCAATATTTTGCCGAACGTCTTCATAAAAATTATCGGTAGTAATTTTAAGTATTAAGGAATGGGTGTCTGTGTATAGCAACGATACCGAGTCACCATAACTTGTTTTAAGAAAATCATAGTAAAACTCATAAATTACAGTTTTCGAAACATCTAAAACAGTGAACCCAACATAGATAGGTTTATCATACATAACTGACACCTTGTTTAATTCGACGGCTGCCAAGTTTTCCGAAAATATACTTAAATTTTTGAAAGCCGGTTTAGCAATGTATGCTTGGACTCCCAACCTCCTACCTAGATTTTCCCAGTGACTAATTAGTTTAACATTGCATCTGTTGTCGACGTTTTCCATAGTTTTTCCAAACATGGCGTTATTGAGAAGTTTACAATGATTTTTTTCAAAGCTGTTACGGGCTTGGTTTCGCAACTCCGTATTGAAATCAATGTATGGCTTTAACCAAGGAGACTGACGGAATTTCAAAATTCGATAAGTTTTTGTCAGAATTAAACCCTTTAATAAGCATTGCTTGAGATTTCGGTAATGTATGATGTATTTCGACTTATCGTTAAAATTTGGAATTAATTTCGGTAAAGTAGCTTTTGGAACGGGGGGTACCATAAGCTCTGGACAAAATGGTAAATCATTATGGTGGTCATGCAACTCGGGCGGATAATGTAAATCTACTTCCAAAACGTAACCCCAATCTGATTCATCATCAACTTCGCTAACGTTAAAATTTTCTATTTCCTGGTTCGAAAGCCAAGTAAACTTTGAATGAGGAAGATGTTGAATCATGCTGTAACCGTATAAGTTGGTGGCATCAAGGTACGCGATGAACACCTTCGGTTGGGCAGGGTCGTAATTAGGTAGGAACTGATTGTTCGCTACCGCTTTCCTATCAATACACACACTAACTCCCCCCCGAATACCTTTTCTAAAAAAATGGAACATGTCCAAATCAGTCAAGAGTTCTAATTCAACCTTTGTAAATTTTAACATAGCATCCCAAGTGAAGCTAGGTGTAGTTAAAAAATGTGCTGGGTCCAATTTAATATTTTTAAGAGATACTTTTCTAAAATTTTCAAACACATCAGCTAAAATTAGAACATCGGATTTCAAGTAATGGTCTGAATAATCTCCTAGAGTACGACACTGGAACGCCTCCCATACTCGTTGTGCACGCATATAATCCTTCTCAGAAACGTGTTCGTTGCGTAATTTGCCATAAAAGTCTTCCGGCAAAGGGAGGGATTCGTGATCCAATTTAGAAACGCAATCAACGAACGAGTATGGAAAAACGCCTTTTTGTCTCATTAAATCAAATTGTAAGCCATCGTTAAAATATTTTTTCATTTCGATGAAATCTTCTTTAGACAGATTTTTAGCTAATTCTGCTAAAGATGAACTCATAAATCTAAAACTATCCACAAATCGTAAACGTAAATACACTTTGCGTCGCTTACCGGCTTCTTCAATTTCGTCAACTAAAATATGTTTACTAAATGATACATACTTTTCTTTATTCTGAGCAATGACGTCAAGCTGTTCATTTTGCAGTGCTAATTGTTTTACAAACAAGTGGCTGTCATAGCCTAAATTATGGAAAAATATGGGCACAAAATTTGGAATTTTAAAATTTAGATTGCATTGAGAATGCGCCGCCCCGCGGTACTTTCCCGTAAGGTGGCAATGATCTCGAACTTTTACATCAAAATTTTCTTCACCAAAACGATTTTCACAAATAAAACAAACGGTAGCATTTTCAAAGCCTAACATTTGTTCTTGATCGAGAGGCAACATAGGTTTAACATGTTTTAAGTGATATTCGTACAAGTTGTGAACATCGCGTTCTAGCCATTCTATAAAAATTCTAGAAACATCTGGTTCCCGATACGTTTTCAGTTTTGAGAGAGAATCATCATGTAAGCATTTTATGTAGTATGCAAACGAGTACGGTTCGTGTTCACAAGTTTTAACTGTATATGATGTATTCGGAGAGGGTTCGGTAGTATCGATAGGTTTCAACATGGTCTCAAAATCTGCATAAATAACAAACGGCACTGGTAATTGTCTCTGATAATTTTGAAATTTTAGTAAATTTCCAGGCATCTCCTTACCTAATTTATCCAACTTCGGTGTTATCGTAGGTAACTTAACCACCACCCGTTCACAATCATAACGGCAATGATTTAACAATTTACCTTCAGAAGAAAAGTAATTTAGGCACCCGTCACAAAAAAATTTGGCTCCATTACAGTTATTAATTTGCTTTGAAACAAGTTTAGAAAAATTTTTTATGCAGCAGTAATGATTGTTACCCATTGAATCACTCAGTAGCAATAGATTTCTATGAACTGTTTTTTTTATTTTTCGTATAATATAAAGGACCTACAATCTCATATTTACTCTCACCATCACGATACATCAATTCTACACCATACACATTGATAGAAATCGGATTTTGGGATTCAAATTTTGCAATGTCTCTTAACTTTACCGGGAATTCGATGTCTTGAAAATCAAACAGTTGGTTGAAGTTCACATAGGATGATGTGCGGTTGACTGGTCCGGTGGGTGGAGTGATAGCTGAGGTCACTGCCCAGGCGAAGCAAAATTGGTCATCATTTTGGACATTAACCACGGCACCTTTTACCCGCAACTGTTTCGGTAGTGGAATGTAGGAAGAAGCTCGGAGAGGGTTGTATTTGTTAATATTCGCCTCCAAGAACAACCATCTTACCAACACCCATCCTGCAACATAAATAAATTTACAATTAATTTATTTTGCAGCAAAATTTTAGGTAATTGTTACCTGATTCCCTTTCTTGAAATTCACTAGCTTTTTGGTCGAAGATGGCAGTAAACTCATCATAGATTTCATGTAAATCGGTACTAACGGTTATAACGGAATTTTTCGAATTAAATGATTTAACATCATGAATGTTCTGAGATTCCAAATAGTAATAACCAAACACTTCAAGATTTATTTTCACAGACATAAATTTTGCCAAATCGCGAGTTATGACTGTCAACAGCTTATTTTTTATTTCGGTCATAAACTCACGTAAATAAATTTGATGTGTGTTACTGCTCACCCTGTAACTAGCAACACGACTTTTGAATCCGGTCCGTAGCAATTCAACACCGATAGCATTCGTATCATCCGATGGAACTTTATTTTTGTGACGATTGCTGCGTAGATGTCCTGAATAATTTCGGCGGGGAAAATCTTCATTGCAGGTTTGACAAAAAAAAGTGTTGTAGCTGGAAACTGAAAAAAATATTTTAACAAACTAAGTTAAAGAAACAATTAAACAAAAACACCTACCAAGAGAAGCTAGTGATTCTAACCGGGCTCTCTTTACACCACTAGGTCCAGCTACGGAAGAATCCGCCGCAGGAGGTCGTGGATGCTCGCCTGTTATATAAAAATTATTACCAATCTCACAAAATTCAATAATTCTCATTAATTACCATTATTTCCTGTCGGTATACCGCCACAGCTCTCTCGTTCATGGCGACGCAAGGCGTCCGACCTGGTGAATGTTTTTCTACATGTGCGACACCTTATCATGTTCGTGGCTAACTAAGGAATAATACCATTCACACCAAAGCAGGAGATGGAGTTGGAGAAGTTAGAAGAAGAAGAAGAACAAGGAAAAAGAGATCGAACGAAACAATACATTAAAGGGGAGACCCGCGAAGACGACGACATCTTCTGGCTGCCTCGAAAACGTCGAATTCCGCAAGCTCGAGCTCTCTTTTAATCCGCGAAAACGACGTTTTCAGCCTATCTCTCCGTGCAGAAGCTTCGTCGAGGGCACGGTCAGCTTCTTCGAGCCTCCTTTGATGGAAAGGCTCAAAGCATCGCTCTTGAGAGGTAGACAACGCCTCCAAAATCACATTTTGGGAGCGTGTCTCGCTCTCTTCTTCGTGAAGCTCCTGCGACGATTCAGCAGGTAATGTGCACACCAGTTGCAAATTTTGATAGTTCAACTGGGGTTGCTGAGATACCAAATTTGTATCTAATTGATCATCAACGATCGCGCGGTTTCGACGTGGAACCTCCACATTCGACGACGATACCGATTGCGATCTAGGAGGCGTAACACATTCATATACCCCGGAGGCTTGATGATTTGCAAGTAATGCAGCTTCTAACTGATTTAATTGAAAATCATCAAACTCAGGCAGCTGCTCCTCCAAACCTTCCAATCTCTGGTTATTACAGACTGCAGGATAAGGAGTGCACAGGTTAATATATTGCTCTACAGGCATATTGTTAACCTGTACATTTAAACTACTTCGGTCTGTATTAATCAGCCTAACATTTTGGAGAACAGTAACATTTTCCGAAGATGATGAAGGCATATCAAATGGTCTCATTATGGAAGTACTCGCCGTAGACCGCGACAATGACAATTTTTTAAATTGTTGCTGGGGTCTATGGCTAGGATACTTTACCACATGACAGTCATCACACAAACCTCCATTATCATCATCGAAAAATGTTACCACCGAAACCCCGCAAACAAAACAAAGTAAATCATACATACTATTGGATGGAATGGATAACACAATTCAGATACCGCACTATGTACTTTCACCAGGTGAAATAGTGTAAGTAAAACATGACCAACATACGCTACTCTCTGTATAAATAGGTTTGAGGGGGGGGTGTCTTTCGGAAGTTGTAGCCTTCACAATACCTGTTTGCGTGCATGGTTTATGATACATGCGTTCTAGGCGGTGCAACATATTTTTTCGTTTGCTTGCGAGCAGTAACCGCTGAAAGAACATCAACCTTACTCTCAACTAATAAAAATTGTAGCTGCATCGTGGGAAAACCACCATGACCGCAGAAAGAACATCGACCTTAGGCTCAACTAATAAAGATTATTGCTGCATCGTGTGAAAACCAGTTTGGTTTGCAGAAAGAACATCAAACTTATGTTCAAGTATGGGTAACTCAATCAACGATAAACAACGATTGCAACATGTTGTATTATTACTCCGTGAACAATGGTGTATTTTTCGCCACCGAAGACGATCACCGTCGTGGTCTAAATTTAGCTGTTGCCCGGCATGATTTTACGTTGAGTCACTACTTTGGCCCATGCAGTCCTCTGAACGATTTCCTTCGGAAGGAGTGTGATGGGCACAGCAGTTACTTCAGCTTTGAAGAAGACGTACTCCATGGTTCCGTTTTCCAAATCGACTCCAGGAGTATCATCCTCGTAGACGAGTACGCAGAATCAGAGATGCTGGAATTCCACCACGACGTTATTGACTTTTTCAACGCGGACACGGAGAAGTGCAGCGAATTCGAAGGTGACGATGACGGCATTCCCGTAGAATGTATGTTGCAGGTTCAATGATAAACAACACTATTTTTTAACTGTTTTCGGCTTATTCTTTTGCAGATGTGGAATCACCTGCAGCAGCTTGATATTATAAATGTAAAATATTTATATTTCATTTGTAACGAAGTTCCGGCCTACAAGATGTAAATTTTGTTTAATAAAATTATATGTAGGTTAATTCAGTGTTAGAGCGCGGGTGTCGTTACCAGTACAGCAGCCGATCGCTTTCCCCCAGCGGATCTCCGTTCGATCGAGCTCCGCCGAACTTTAATCAACAGGCAGCCCGGGTATAAAAGCGGACGCTCCGGCCAAAAGTTTAATTTCCCAGAGAGATTTTCCCATGACCACTACCTGAATCTTCCTGAACCTTCTTAAACCTGTAAAACGTGGAGTAGTGCTCTGCGCGGAACAGATTTTTCCCTTAGTAGAAACGCGGAGTTATTCTCTGTGAAGAAACTAAGTCCGATCCGATTTCCGTAGCCCAAACGCGGAGTCATACTCTGTGAAGAAGCTAATTTCCGTCCAGAAATACGTGGAGGTGTCTTTCACGGAATTTCTATTTCCCTCAGCGCGGAGTTGTTCTCTGTGAAGAAACTAAATCCGATCCGACTTCCGTAGCCCAAACGCGGAGTCATACTCTGTGAAGAAGCTAATTTCCAACCAGAAATACGTGGAGGTGCCCTTCACGGAATTTCTATTTCCCCGAATTATTAATCATTTTCCTGCCGAAGGCTATCTTAAAATAAATTTTATTTTAACAGGTAATCGAGCCGAGTGAAACCAGATCTACGAGAAATTATTTTATTTGTCTCTGAAACTTAATTTAAATTAAAATACTAAACTTGTCAGACACCGATTCATAAATATTAATTTAAACCCCAGAATTTTAGGTAGACAACGGACGAGTCCAGACACCTGATCTTCTTGCAGAACTATATTTTCATTTAGTTTGACCTAGTTTCAGGAGTTTTATTTTAACCTGACTTACCTGTATTTATGTAAATAATTTCCAGTACATCCAAGGAGGCTTGGAGAATCCGTGGCTCCCAGATCACCCGGTCACAAGAACTGTACATTGTTGTTTAATAATAAAAATCTTACTTTGTTACATCTAGGAAACGAGTACATAACGGCAGACATCTTGACCCGGTCGGCCGAACTGCAGCTGTCAAACCGATTCAGGGCAGCCAATACAACAACACCAGACCTTCCCAGAATTCGTTTAAATTTGTTTTATATACCGTATAGGGCATAATTAATTTTAATTTTCAAATACACATTTTATTTAGTTTTATGTCTTATAGGCAATAAAAGCTTTATTATAGTTATTTCTTGTGTACAGTTTCTTGTGTTACAGTATTAGAACCCTGGCTTATGAACTACCTGGGGAATTAATTCTATTACGAGCCGATAGAATTATTCCATGGCGCTCGAGCAGAAGGACTGAAAACCCGCAGAAAACCAGCCCAGAAAACCAACCCCGCATCCAGATAACCGGAAAACCCGAAGAAAACCGTCTCCCACAGCTCCAGGATGCCAGGCGACGAAGAAACCATAGAAGTAGGCGCAGAAGGCCGTGTTGGTCACATCTACAAACTCAACAAGGATGAATTGACCAGAGAACTCCGCAGAAACCGGCTGGAAACAGGCGGAACCATGGAAGAAATGCGGAAAAGGCTAGTTTCTTTGTAACGGGCCTAAAATGTTGTCTAGTGAATAATTGGGTTTTAATTACCAAGTCCACAAAGTAACAACAT
>JABXWE010020030.1:0-23742 GCA_014611495.1 Limonius californicus | reverse complement strand
TAAATCTGCATAGTAATGCTTAGGTTTCGAACCCAAGCCAGAATCGACGTTTTATTCAGAGGCACTTTACCAACTGAGCTACCACAACACCAAATAATAATAAATAACTTAAATTTGGTTTTTCATGGCAAATAGAAAGCCTACTATTGGAGTTTATTGATTAAAATACAAAACCGCCTATATCGCTGAAGCAATTGGTTTGCGGACATATACATATATGTTGGATAAGACTTATTTGTTTGGTTTAAGGAGTATTATATGTGGGTAAATTGTACTTTCTTTTAAAAACACTGTATAGAGCCAAGTGTAGACTAAGAACTATAAATGGACCTTAATTTTAGCTTTCAGTTTCACAGGAAATGATGTAATCTTTCTAATTTTAAATGGAACAACTATATTACAACTTATAGTTATTCTGAGTACAGCGATAGAACATACATAAGGGTTTAAATCAAAAATAAATATAAAAATATACGTTTCCCGTTGGGATTTCTACTTGGTATTACCAACAGCAAGTTTGACATGTTTGCTATTGCAGCTTAACGCCGTCCTTTCTGTTATACTTTTTATTGCTGAAATAGATATTAATTTATAAAATAAAATTAACTGTGCACATGCATTTATATAATTTAATTTAAAAAAAGGAAATTGAGATCGTCACTGGTAATATTGGCAGCGGAAATTAATATCTCTTTCCCCATTAGAGAATGGCAAATATCAAACAAATTGTATGGTAAGTTATTAATTTTTTACATTAGAGATAGTAGTAGAAAATTTTACTATTTAGGTTATACACAGAACAGTGATAATATTCAGGTGTTCATGTTAGGTACTGCACAATTCGCGTGGATAAATTTTCTTGTTGTTATAATGCACATGTACTATATTACAATTGAGTAGTATATGATTGGGATATTGGACACAATTATATAGGAGAACAGTGCTTATTTTGCATAAGGTCTATACTGCAATACAAAATATCAAAAACTCTGACATCGGATTACCTTTTTTGTTGAAACTAGGTTAGATACTCAGCATGGCAGAAATTTTCCTAATACTTGATGCAACTGCAAATTAGATCATTTTCTTCATTTAACATTGTAGCAGTAGTTTCCAAAAATTTCACCGGGTCCGTAAATTGCTCGAACTTACGGAATGCGTTACTATAACAACCAGATTTTCCCAGCGGTACCAACAGTGGAATCAGCTTTCTCCAAGATGATGTCACGTCCGCTGGGAATGCAATAGGGGTTTAGAAGTGCTTCCCAACAATACCAAGACCATCACTCTTCCACTGGAAGTACCACAGAGAGGTTGTGCGTATTTCGATATTATTATTTTGTGTTGCCGTTGTTATATCAGTTCATCATTAATCTTTTATTTAGCGAATATAGCGATTTGTTACAGAAAAAATCGTAATTTTTTAATATATTAGTAATAATCTATATCCATTTGGAAACGAATGCACTAATTAATACAAACTCATAGTTCTATCGGTTATAACCAATTTTCTTTATTTATATTGTTGTCTTGGCTAACTTGAATGTAAATTAGAACATTAATACATTTAACGAAACCTTTTATAATATAAATAAAAGGTCTTAAGTTCCGAAAAAATGCAATTTACTCTTATTGAAAAACAAGATGACGTTTGATTGAAATAGTTAAGTTGCTATCGATGTATTGAAATTGCCATTTTGAAGGTGTTTTTATTGGTGGGCACTTAATATATACCTATTCAAGTTTAAGTAGTTAGTAGTTTACAAGTTTTTGTACTAGTATGCTTAGCATTAAAGTTTTTTGTAGTAACTAAAGTACAATTTATATGTTCTTACAAGTAATGGACGGAAGGCACAGTAGATTGATTAATTAATATGTTTTATTAAATTTTGTAAACATAAGCACGACAACATAAAAGCACACATCCTTGGAAAAAGAAGAAAATAAAATGTTTAATTATAACATGGTTTCAATTTAATAATATGTAATTTGGTGTTGTACCCGAAAAATGAAATTGTAACTCTGTCCTTGTCAATGACTTCAAAGTATTCTGAACTTTGGCAAAGTTGAGCAGATTATGACTAATAGTTTTTTCTTGTTTACTTTTAACTTGCAGTTCGAAGTCACTATCAATTGTAAGTTGTAAAAGCAAAACACTGCGATATACGATAAACAAGATTAAAACAATAGAAAGAACATTTGGGAAAAGTGCTATCCGTACATTACATGGCTGTGATGTATGTATTATGTAATCAAGCGACTAACAAAAATTCAAGCCACGGAAAAGGGGATCATCTGAACAGTAAGTGACACCGATACCACACCAGAAGAACAGCTGCGCATGAGAGAATTCAACAATTCAGAACTAGATGAGAAGTACATATGAAAAGAATCACAAACGACCTAATCTCAAAACCCTCGCTCACATATAGTTCGAAAGGCGAAAGACACGTAGCAAGACTGTATGTGAAGTAGAAAGTACTCAGAAATCCACCTATAAGGCTCTATCCCGGAAGACGAAGTAGAAGATGAATACAACAAACTACTTTATTTGTAAGTCTTCTTCTAGCATTTATAAATAACTACGGAACATACGCCACTGACGTGTTCTTCGAGGAATAAAATGGGCCCAGAGATAATAATTAAATAGATCCTGGTACAGCCAGGAAATGCTGAAGCTGAGGAGCAATATGAAGCCGAAACGGGCTAAAAAGGTTTAATCCCTGAAGAGAAAGAAGAAGAAGAAGAAAATAATTAAATAGAAAATTACTTCAGCTACTTCATTTTAAAATCCTCTGAAATTTTTCCGTTCCCCCCACATAACCTTAAACAACTGTTTTATGAAGTAGTATGAACAATTACTTGTGCAGTAGCTAAAAATATAACTTGTGTATTATCCAAGTAGAAGGTAGCGATCAATAATTGACCTAGTATTGGTAAGGAAAGGCGTTTTGATTACAGTAAAAGATATAAAACTGAGACGAGAACAAGACCTGGCCACCCACTATTATCTGGTAGTGTTGAATATGAAAAAGAATTCTGAAGAAAAAAGAAATTTCATAGTAAAAATAAGATTCTAGCATATAGGTACAAACGTTAAGGTATTCAGACGAAGAAGTAGAAAAAACCATTAGAACAAGGTACCAAGAAAAGATAGCCATGGAAATTACAAAGAATAAGAAACGTTCTTAAAATTGGATTTGGACAACCTGTAGGAAGCGTTCAAGAAAATATTTAGAACAGCTGCGACTGAAATTTGTAGGACAAGCAAAAGCACGAATGAAAAAAACCAACGGAATAGCGAATAAAGGCACAAGTGTAAATGAAGTAACAAGTGGAAATAAAGTAAAAACTATGAAAGAGGCCAATAAAAAGGTAGAACTCTACCAAGAATATGAAAAACAGAGAGAAAAGTTGAAAGAACGAAAAATGCGAAAACTAAGGCATGGGAAGAATTTACTAGCCAGAATACCTCGCTGGTTCGCCATTGCCTTGCGAGGGAGAACGCTCGTTAAAAATCCAATGTTCCAGTACTGGGAATTGAACCCAGGACCTTCAGCGTAGAAGTCTAACGCGCTAACCTCTAGCCTACGGCCGCTTCGTCAAGAAATATAAAGGGCGGCAAAGGAAAAATAATTGCCAAAGCGATTGACATCTTAGAAAGATGGAGGGAATATTTTATGGGATTGTTAGGAACAGACAAAGATAACGGAGGAACAGCCTACAGGTTACACCAAGGTACACATGTAGTCGAAAAACAGAAAGAAGAGATCAAATTAAGTGGAGTGGAGGTAGTGAAGAAGCTCAGAAGTGGAAGAACTTCGGGTATAGAAGACGTAAAACTCGAAATGATAAATTTTATGGGGAAGAGGAAGTTGCGATACTACACAGAATAATCTCACTAGCATGGAGAACCAATAGTAATCCCAAGTGCGTGGGAGGCAGCAGTGATATTACCGCTGCGTAAAAAGGGACTTCCCTAATTGTAATAATTACAGGGGGCTATCTGTATTATATGTTGCCCATAAGAGGTATGAGAGAGTTATTGACAATAGACACAGGCTAAAAATGGGAAGTACGCTGATGGATACTCAGACTGGTTTCAGATTAGGAAAGTCTTGTAGAAAAGCTTTTGATGGCATACAGAGAGGGGAAATATAGGGAACTATGGCAGGCAGGGGGATTCGTAATAAGATGATAAATATAATTCGGAGTTTAAACTGTAACACTTAAAACACGGTGCGAATAAAGGGTAACATGACCAAGAGACTTAGTCGCACAAGAGGCGTAAGACAAGGAAGTATCTTAAACCCGCTCCTTCTCGTTATGCTAATGGATGAAATAGGAAGAACAGTAATCCTAGAGGCAAAGAGAGTACACTTACGTCACAGAAAACTGCTGCACGTTACAATAAACAAATTATTGTATGCCTATGATCTTATCCTTTTCGCTAACAATATAAAAGAACTACGAACAAGAATTGAAAAATGGGAGCCTCCTTAGCACAATTTAAACTTAAACGTTTGTAACCTGAGTAAGAGTGAAATAATGAACATAGCAAATGCACCCGAGAAAGTTACAATAAATGTGCATGGAGAAAATATACTACAAACCAAGAAAGTGAAAATCCTTGGGGCAATAATGGAGCAATCAGGCAGGATTGAAAGTGAGTTAACAACTCAGATTTGTAAAGTAGCGTTTGTGTATGGGGCTTTATACCGAGCGGCCATAAATAGCTGTGATCCTGGTAGCCATGGAATTAGCTACATATAAATGTTGGTTAGCACTAAGTATCGTATATTTCAATTACAATAATTATCTAGTATGTAATGTAATAAAATGAAAGGTAATTTTTGGTTTTTATTTTTTTAGGTATTTTATAACAAATGTTGAAAATGATGACCATTTCTGCAATGCAAAGCTGAACTCGCCTCTTTTTGCGTTCAAAAATATTCTGTAACATTTGCTGATCAATATTATTGCAACAGTCGACGATGGCTTCCCTCAGCTCCTCTAGATTGTTAATTTTTCTTTTAAAAACGTTATCTTTAATGTACGCGAAAATTGAAAAATCACAGAGCGTAAGATCAGGTTAACGTGCTGGGAAAGGATGATCTGTGAATCTACTAATAATTCTATTGCCAAACGTTTGCCTTATAAACTCCAAATTTTCTCTGGCACCGGTGCGCCATCGTGTTGGAAATAGCCGTAATTTTTTTCATCGTCATCAAGTTCGTCAAACAAATTTGCTAAAATTTCTTGCCGGTAGCGTCGTCCATTAATTGCGTTATTAAAAAATATAGGTCTAATCAGTCGTCTTCTGGATACAGCTAGCCAAATACCAAGTTTTTCAGGATGAAGCAGTGTTTCCACATACTGGTGGGGGTTCTCGGCACTCCAAAAGCGAAAATTCTGAGAATTTACATATCCAGATAAGGTACACCAGGTTTCGTCTTTGAAAAAGGTTCTATCCAGTAACTGATGATTAATTGTTTGCTGGAACCATTGACAATAATTTAGACGTGTTGCAAAATCCTGAACATGTAATTGCTGAAATACAGAAATTTTATACGAATGTAATTTTAATTTAGATTTTAATATCTTCTGGCAAGTAGTTCTAGGTACTTCTGCTTCAGCTGACAAGTTTCGTGTCAAAATGCGGGGGTTTTCAGTAATTCTTTCCTGAATGTCATTCACAATTTCTTGGTTAATTTGGGGTCTACCTGAATTGTTTTTGTAACGCTACCGGATTGTCGAAAACGTGGAACAGTCCTATTAATTGTCTGTCGCAAAACATGGTCATCATGGTGGTAGGGAAACTGGGCTCTAAATTCTTCAACACATGCTTCCATGGAATATACCCACTCATTATCATTATTGACACCATTTCTAAAATATGACTCGATTATAAAAATATCCTGTTCTAACTCCATTACTTATTGCAATCTGTCATAATTTTGATAGATAGCAATGTCAGTTTAGTTTAGTTGGATTCATCAATTTTAATAAGCGATGTTGATTCCAAAGGTAACGTGATAACAGATATTTATGGCCACGCGGTATAACTCATTTTCAATAAAATGGGAGTGTCTATAATGCATCGAAATGCAGAATATATGCATCATTCTTACTACCGATGCTTACATATAGTCGTGGTTCTATCATCTAATATGAAGAGCAAAATAGAAGCAAGTGAGATGAAATTGATAGGGAAAATTGAATGAGTGAGAAAAATGGACAAAATCAGAAGTGAGATAATAAGAGAAAGCTTAGGAACAAAATATAAACTAGAGAAAATCGAAATACAAACGAGATGGTCCGTCAAGTTTTGAGAATGGACAAGACGGGGAAAGGGATACGGGAAACGGAAACAGTCAGCAAGGCAGAAAGTGCGGACGACTAAGGAGGACATGGAACCAAGATATAGTAAATACACTCAAGAAAAAGGGACTCAGTTGGACCAAAGCGAAGAAGAAAGCTAACTATAGAGAAGATTAGAGAAGGTTCACCACTTCTACACTTAAGGTAAAAGAGGTTGCGGGATAAGTAAGTATAACCTATGTATTATTTATTTTGTTTTAATTTAAATTTATTTCTTTCATCCCAAAGGATCATCGGTTCTGTATATATATATATATATATATTTTACTTGTTGAAACTGCCTATTATTATTATTAAAATATATTTGACGAAACCTAATAATAATATATTTTATACAAGAACATTACCACTTGCCTGTACAAATGTCTTGCAACTGTGTAGCTAAAATATAACTATTTTTACTTCTTCTTCTTCTTTCTCTATTCTCCATTTATGCACTAAGGCGTTGGGTCCTCTATCCATCTCCTATAGATGTTGCGGCCTCTCGTCATTCTCCTGACTTCATCGATGTTTTGTTTCTGTTCCTTGCCGCCTCCTCGATGTTATCTTCCCATAATACTCGGGGTCTAATTCTGGTTCTTCTTCCTTCTGCTTTCATTCTTAGATTTTCTTGGGGTATCTTGTGTTATCCATGCGCATGAGATGTCCGTACCACTTCAATTGTTTTATTTCTATTTCACTGTTTGCTAGTTGTTGGTCTAAATCGTCTCTTATGCTTCTATTTCTTATTCTATCCCTTTTTGTCATGCCCAGCACTCTTTCGCAGGTATTTCATTTCCGTTGCTGTTATTTTGAATCGGTGTTTATACGGCAGTGCCCAGGATTCTGATCCATAGAGTAGTGTGCGGAGGAATATTGTTTTATACAGGTGCATTTTTGCTTTTGTGCTCAGTTCTTCTTTGCCAATCACTGTTTTGTTTATTTGGTAATATATCCTATTTGATTTGCTTATTCTGTTCTTAATTTCTTCATCTATTCTTCCATGCTTGTTTATTATCACTCCTAAGTATTCGTACTTTTCCACATACTCCAGTTGTTTTTCTTCTAATGTAATGGGTACTCTTGCCTCTCTTGCTTCTCTCGTGATGTGCACTATTTTGCTTTTTCCTACGTTTATCTTCATACCTTTGTCTTCTAGGTTGTTTTTCCATATGTTAATATTTTCTTGCAGTTGTCTTGGATTTCCTGCCATTATTAATATATCATCTGTTTATGTTAGATCTTGGGTCATTATGGGATTTAGGTTATGGTACCCTAGTCTTGTTCTCCTTCTGATTTCTTCTTTACATTTTTTAATTATGCTGTTCATGTAAACCACAACCAGCAGTGGGCTCAAACTGTCACCTTGTTTAACTCCTCTATCTATGTTAAATTCTTGTGATTTTTGTCCGTTTATCCTTACTACTCCCACCACTTTTTTGTTTATACTTTTGATCACTGTTATAAGCTTTGGGTTTGTTTGTAGTTCTTCCAGTGTCCTCCATATGTGCTTAGTACTTGATCGAACGCCGCCTTAAGGTCTAGGAATGCTAGGTATATCTTCCTGTTCTTGTCCAGCATCTTCTCTGTTATCTGTCTAATCATGTATATATGATCTGGTGTTTGTTTACCTGGGCGGAAAGCCGCCTGTTCCTCTTCTAGCTTATCTTCAATTGCAGTTCTTAACCTTTATTCTATTATTTTCGAGTAGATTTTTAGCGCTACTGGAGATAGGCATATTGCCATGTAATTCTCACAGTTTGTTGTTTTTCCCTTCTTATATATTATTATATTTCTTTCCCAATCAGTCGGTATCTGTTCTATTTCCCATGCTTGTTGGAAGATATCTTTCGGCCATTTGACTATTCTTTCTCCTCCTTTCTTGAGTAGTTCTGGGGCGATATTGTCTTCTCCCGAGGCTATTTTTACTAATAGGTATATTAGGTCTTAAGGGTGTTTTACCCCACTAAGGTTAAACGTCGCCATTAGAAGTTGAACTGCTGTATAGGAATATTTGACCAAGTCTTATAATTATATATTTGATGTAATATCATCTTTGTACGCGTGACCTGGAAATACTTATTAGTTTTAATTTTCTTCAAGTGTTCTCCGGCTAAGGCTAACCACTGCCGCCAAAGGTTGGAGTAAATATATTTAACTTGATCTAATAATGATATATTTTATGCAATCACATTCACAATTTCCTGTGGAATGTTTTATATCTGAAATGTTTTTGTAATCTTATATTCATGTGTCTTTCGTGTGCTTAGGTTAAAGGATGACAGACTAAAGTAGAAGAGATTATCATATACTAACAAGATAGTTATTCCTGTAATTGAAGATAATTATTATCTATCAGTTTCTGAAAATTATGATGAAATTTCAGAACAGAAACCTTCTCAAGGTGACGTTTTTGCGAACACCGAAATTACATTTTCAAAACGAATATAACTTTTCAATTTACTTTTTACGACGATTTTTTTCTATCAAATTACGAGGGACTTGATACTCCTCTACATTACTTCTTTATGAAAACAAACTTTTTCTTGGCTCACGGTGTTCCTTCCGAACGCCCGAGAATTTCCCGGTTTTCATCTTTTATGTTTACGAACTTCCGATATAATTTGTAACAATTCAGGCCATTACATGCCGTTGACAGTTACGATCGACTCGAAATTAATACAAAATTACCGTGATCGAATTATGGTCAGTCTGGTGATTGAATGCGACCGCTACATTGGCCCCCCAGAACACGATGTGGATTAAACGCCCTCTCCTCGTGGTAACCATGCAAAGAGCATTTCTACTAATTGTTTAGGTAAAAACGGCCATTGAAAATGTTGATTGGATTTTAAAAGCTTAACGAGTTATTTTAGGTTTGATTGAAACTCGAACAAAATAAAAATTGAATTTAGCATTCAAAAAACGCTTTTATTATTTTAATTTCCTCAACAATTTCGCTCGCTACGCAAATTGACGTCGATGTGAATAAATATTTGGGCAAATCTAATAAAAACTCGAAAATCCAATCATTAAACAACGTTACAGGGTAAATTTATTAAAATTGCCGAAATTGCAAACGGTTTTTTTCCGCGCTTTGTCCGAAAGCGAAAATTACGTTTTATATACCCCCTGAAGAGTCAATTAAATATATGCCCCCTTGTATACAAATGATTCGAGTGATTCGAGTTTGCTAAACACCGATATGCGCCTTTCATCTCCCCCAGGCCCCGGGACAAGGGATGTTACTGTGTCGGGTTATAGAGACATCGCCACCCCGGGCGAGGATGTAATGATTTTTTGAACGCAATTAGGTTTGTTTCATCATTCACTCAACGTCGGAACATTTGGTTTGGGACGAGACTTTATTACTTCGTTTCGGTGTGTTATTTTGTCCCCATTTAATTTGTCCCTAACTAGCGTGTGTGTGCCTTTGTGCCGGCAAAATCGCACTAAAATTTAATGCGCCGGTTTGAAAAATAAATAAAATACAGTAAAAACTTGTTACGGATAAATAAAAAAAACCTAGCCGTCATTATTTGTATTTTATTTCTGATTAAATAGTTTCGAAAGTCATGTATTGAGACAGAGCTGTTGAGAAATCGACCAAATATCGTTTGTGTTTTTAATTTTTATTATTTGGTGAAGAAAAAATTAAAGTGTAACAATTTTTATCTATGGTGGATTTTGGGATTTAATTATTTATTTAACGAACTTATTATTATATGGATAAGATATGCAAGTTGCATCATTCCAAGACTTTGCTTATTGGGTGTAACTGTAAACGAATAATTGCGAAACTGTGTTGGTGATTCACAAACTGTAAAATAGTATACTTGATTGCCTAAAATATTCAATATTTAAAATGATTATAATGTTTATTACACTGCTAATAAAGTATTAGTGTTTTAAGTAATATAATTGCACAAACATATTTTTAAGAAAATAATATTACCATGAAAAAGACAGAAACCAATTGAATTAAGCAGTACATTAGAAATATTGTTAAAAAATTGATTATCTAAATTGGTAACCCGACAGACAAAGTGCAATGGTTAAAACAAGTTTTTCTTGTGGTTATATTTTCTTTTCTCTTATATGACTGCCCATAATTATTATAATATTATTTCTAAATTTATTTCCTTATTCACATCTTCTGGCTGCTATAAAACAATATAAATGTTTGTAAACGATAATCGCATTTTCTCCCTTATTGTGATATACCACCGCACCAGCTAAATAGTTATATAAAAAAAATTATTATCCCGCATAACATTTTTTTGAGAAAAATTCACATACAATGGGAAAATTTCATAATTTATTTTTAATGAACATAAGAACATTATGAAATAATTACCAAACTGCAAATGTTCAAATTGTGAACCAATAACCAGTTTGCATTGACCAGCACGTGTGTAAACACTTTGCTTCTAAAGCTCAATAATTTCCGGGTTGATACTTTCCATCTCTGAATACATCCGACGCTTTAAACGCTATTTTTTTTGACCTATTAATGTAAAGGACGACCGTTTGATTGTCCTGCGCGATCACTTGGCTTAACGCAGCTAGGTTTCTTTCTATGAGGTCCTATAAAATAGCCAGTTTACATTAGTAGGTCAAATATGACCTATAGTTTAATGTTGAATCCGAACTACGGACTTTCCGAAGAATGTTCTTGGAATTAAGAGCTCCGCAATTGGCAATCGAGTTAGATAATTGTGTGCGGTGGGTTGGAGCCTAAAATTTTTACATGCGGTCCCGCTAATGTTGCAAAATCGAACCGAAACTATAGTGAGTATACTGTACGTGGGGAAATACTCCAACTTTCCTTAGACACTCTGTATACAGGAACAAGGGACGAAAATATAGACTAAAACCAAAATTCTTCTGTCCGCGGAAGACTAGAGCAGCTGTATATATTAAGAAAGTAAAATCAACAAGAAGCAGAAAAATTAAAGACTAGTAAAGAAGAATGTCTCCACTAAACCCTGAATTACCTAAGATTTTTATAACAGGAAATATTTTTTCGCAAAATGTTTGGCTTTAAAAATACTATTATTAAGAAGTTGTGATATTAATCAAACAATTATGAGTTGCAAAATGTTTTAAGTGGAAAGTTAAAAGAGTAATTTATTCAGGAACAAAATTATACTGAACCTTATCGAAGAGTTTCCGACAAATTTAAAGTCTTCTTCATAACTTGTTTCAGTCAACAACTGTTCCACGGTTTTAACATTCTACCTAAATCTCTTGTTTACTCAAAAATATATTGGAAAATCGGTAGAAATTTAATAGCCTTGGAGGTACAAGATTTCCTAAGAGGATTATTCGATTCAGAACAGACATTCTCAAAGTTTTAATAAATTCACAAACGCATAATGATTTCAGTACATATAGTTATAACATTGTGATTTTTAGAGTGTTTTTCGTATATTTATTAGTATGCAAACTGTTTTTGTAATTTCTTTGGTAATAAAAATAATCTAAATACCGTCAACTTTTGTTTTTTTTTTAAGAATCGTGGAGTTGCCTTTGGCAAGATTCCCGTCCCACACAGCTTACCCCGGCTCAGCACATTTCGTGCTATTCACAGGTCTAACATGCCCCACCCTTGAAAAACCCCATGCCCCAGACACCACAAACACCCTGGGAAAGTGCCGTGCTCAGGATTCGAACCTGAGCGACTTTGGTAGAATAACTCCGAAGCCAACCGCTGAGGCCATTACTCTACCGCGGTCCCCCAAATACCGTCAACTGGGATTACTCGGTCATCCCGGCACTACTTGGTCACTGGTGTTATTGGCAATATTGTTTAATTTTGGTTGTCTGGTTGGTTCGATTTTTGTCAGCAATATCGTGATTTTCTATTGTTACAGGAATAAGGAGCTGTAAAAATGGTGAGAAAATATGCAAGAGCGCCTGAATCTAGGCCATACGCTAATTTTAAGAAAGAAAATTTAGAAAAAGCCTTGGCTGTTATTACCGCCGAGATGCAAAAAAAAAACGTGCGGCCCTAACCTACAAAATAGTACATACCACGTTGGTCAGAAAGACACTTGGAAAAAGTGCAAGGACCGTTGGTCACCCAACTGTTCTCAGTAGGTAAGAGGAGGCCACAATATTAGAATCGTTGGGAACAGTCGAACAGACTTGGGGTTTCCCTCAGAAAGGCAGATGTAAGGGATGTAATCAAAAAATATCTTGACAACCAAGAAAAAACTGTTGCAGTATTAAAGGACAACAATTCCGGACCAGATTTTGTAGAATCCTTTATCAAGAGGAACCGTCTATCGATTCGAATAGCATCTAACATCAAGCGATCAAGAGCCTCCGTCGATAGAGACGATGTTATGGCTTTTTTCAATAACATGGAAACTACTCAATTTCTATAATTACGACGAAACCAATATTACTGAGGATCCTGGAGCAAGGAAAGTGGTTGTTCCTCGAAATACAAAGAGTTACGAGACTCCAAGAGCACAAGGTTTGCGGAAATGCAAATGATGATTTGCTTGCACCAATGGTGGTATATAAGGCCTTACATTTGTATGGAAACTGGATGGAAGGTAGAGCCTAGGGGACCAAATACGCCAGTAGTCCCCGTGGATGGTTTAATATGAACCTTTTTAAATCGTGGTTTTTCAGCGTTTTAAAACCCGACATTGAAGCAACTCATGAACCGGGTGCCAAGGTTGGTGTTAGTAGGAGATCATCATGCCAGCAACTTCTCTCCCGCAGTCATTCAGACACGCAAGGATAGCAACATTTACATAACTCCGTGTTCAGCTAACATAACACACCACATGCAACCACCTGACCTTGCCGTATTTGCACCCATGCAAAAGAAATGGCGAGAAATACTAGATAATTGACGAAAAGAAAGCAGGTACCCTGGGTCCATTCCAAAGAACAGTTCTGAACAGACTGTGGAAAGAAGTAGGGATCACCGTCAAACAGAACCTGATATCAGGCTTCAGAGGCACTGGTTTGTGGTCACCAAATCTATATGAGGTGTTAAAGCGAATCCCGGATGGGCTAGAAGGAACTGATGCTGAACTTATGGAACGAAGCCTTGATACTAGTTTGATAGAGCTCTCACAAGAACATCGAGGAAGTGGAAGTCAAAAGACCAAACGTGCCAGAGGCAAGAAAATAGAGCCAGGTACGGATGTTTCTAACTTTCATAAAGAGCCTGAGTCTGCTGTGTCTTCAAAAAAAAACGAAGAAAGCAAAGTTAAAGACATGTAGTGACTCTGACGTTAATGTTCCGATCCGTAAAAGTGCTGGACAGAATATACAAGACATATCTACTTGTAGGATTTGTAGCATAAACCGGAAAGATTGTCTGGATAAAAATGAATGGATTTAGTGCTTTAAATGCCACAAATGGATGTGCGGCCTTTGCAACCAAGGAAGCACTGATTTTTATTACAATTGCCCTCGTTGCGAAGATTCTGAAGATGAAATTTTGGATGATAGTTAGCTAGACAAAGATTTTGTGCCGAACTATGAATAATATAAAATTAAATTGTGTTGCGTTATCTGAATAATATTTTGTCAGTTTTGTTTTTTTTTGTGTGCGTTAGAGTTAGATTTATATAGTTAAAGGTTAGTTTTCACACACATAAGTTTATTTAAGTGTATTTTTGAAGCTCAAAGTTTTATATACATATGTTTATTAGAAAGACATAAAGCACATTGACAAGAAGAAAATAGTTATTCAAAGAAGAAAATAAAATATTTCGATATAAATAAATGGCTATTATCATTTTGCTGAATATACGGGGTAACATGGCCATGCTGGTGAATTTCTGTAACGCGTAATGATAAAAAAGTGAAAGGTGTCCAAGTAGCCCCAACCGTGTTACTACATGGTCATATGGAAAAACTATTTTTGTTGGATTTTTGGGAATAACAGCATGAATTTCAATATGAACTATGTTTACCCAAAGATCAGATCGTACTGGCGCATATTTTTTTTATATCAATAAATAAAAGTATCACTCTGCTATAAGTAGAAATGTTCGGAAGAGGTGACTAAGTAGCCCCGGTTGACTGTAGTATTAAAGCATATTTCTAAGAAATAGTTTCAAGAGCTAACTCTGTATTACGTTCATATACAATTTTCTGTTCCTCAATAATATTTAAATATCTTGTGATCCTTGTTTTCTATTTGGGTGATTTTGATCCTCCGAAATATATTTTTTTTAATACTAGGTACTGTAGCGGACCGCATTTGCCATTATGTTTATATTATTACAGAAAGTTGAACTTTGGGACTTTATGCTCAGAATTTTAATTTTTGATCTATACTGGCATATATAATTTATGTTACATAAATGTAACTGCTAATTGATTTTAGTGGCGCTCGCCTCATTAATCTTTGAAACGAGCCGGGTCGCCACATGTGGTAACATTTCGGCTTTCGAATAGGCCTAATTTATGTTGGCCAATCGCCTAAAATAAGCCGCTTTACCATGAATGAACTTCTAACATGTCGAATTAGCAGTGGTTGTAAATTATATTTCCAGATTTAAAAGATCCGTTTTCTTTACAGCTTTTTACATTGTAGGTGTCTAATTTCAAGTTGGTCTGATCTCAAGTAAGCATAAATTGGGACAGCCGTCAATAAATGGAGCGGTTTGGGAAAAGTTTATGTATTTTCGTCACGGACATTTCCGTTAAAAGTCATTAGTTCAAGAAACAAAGAATGGTTTCTTGGTGAATGCACCCTTCACACAGAAACGTGGTAATTAAATACAAAATTTATTAGGATCTGAGGATTAGGTAAAGAGAGTTATGGCGGCTGTTTCTAACTAGTAATATAATTTAATTGATGTTAACTAAATATTCTTGGGCTCACAATAAATGGAGCGTGGAATTGTTTTTCAAATTGGTGCACGTGCAGTGGGTTCTCACGATCCAGCAACCGTTTTTGGCCTATAAAAGCAGAAGTAAGTTGTCATGAGGGGATCATTCTTTCTTGATCTAACCATCAAGAAGCACAGTTCCTTTACAAGTTCCCTTAACCCTTCACCTGCCAAACGCTTTGAGGTATCTCGGCAGCTACGGCATCCCTTGATAATTGCGCTTTGAGGTATCTCGGCTGCAGTGTCAAGTTCCTTTAACCCTTCACCCGCCAAGCGCTTGAGGTATCTCGGCAGCTACGGCATCCACTGACAATTGCGCTTGAGGTATCTCGGCTGCAGTGTCAAATTCCCTAAACCCTTCACCTGCCAAGCGCTTGAGGTATCTCGGCAGCTACGGCATCCCTCGACAATTGCGTTTTGAGGTATCTCGGCTGCAGTGTCGAATTCCCTTAACCCTTCACCCGACAGCGCTTCGTAGTCCAGTTCCTTAATAATTCACCGTTCACCTTCAGAAAACCCCCTGCGAACCGGCCGATAACAGCATCTTTAGTATTTTACTGGGCAAATAGTTTACATTTCCTAAGGAAATCGATGTACTTGAGGTCACGTCGCACTATCTCGGCTAAGGTTTCCTGCAGTTTTCTAGCCTGAACAGGTGAATACCGGAGGTAGTTAAATTGCACTGTCTGCAGTTAAATATTGACGATAATAAATGTATTAAACCTCTCTGGTGTTTTATTTCCGTATTTAGCTCAACTACTCTAGATCCGAACCTAATACGATCACGACGAATCACGACAGATAAAAGAAAAGCATAACACAAGGGTCCGTAACGCTACAGTATATGTTCAGTTTAAACATTCACTTGCAAAAAGGTTTTGTCTTTATATTTCAATAGGTACCTACATGTATTTTTAATTTATAAAATATTACGTTTAAAACTATTTTTTTTATTTTTTTATATATTTTAATCCTTAAAAATGTTTTTGCTAATGACTGTACAGCAATACTATCCTTCTTTTAAACTAGCCGGACAATATTTGACATGTAAATTATAAAATAAAATATAGTTTATAATCGACACCTATCTCTTCTGTGCTGAAATTTCTAAATTAGCAAAATTAAAAATCTACCTTTTTTTATTTGGAATTATCGTTTCGTTTTTAGTATTCCCGCCACTGAATTGTTTAAATTATTATTAATATTCCCGCCACTGAGATGACATATGTATGTTCTAAATATGGCAACATCGCGGATAATATCTACGGATCTAGCCGCTCCTGTATTATCCATGTAAATGTGTATGATCTAAGTATTTGACAGACTTCAGAATTGTTGTTTGATACAAAAGTAACTCACTAACATTTATTTGATTTTTTACTATTAGGCTTTTCCACAATAGAGGTGAGTGATATTGGCATATTTACGTTAAACAATTACATTTTAGTACATTTGAATAGTGTACTCCCCTATTGCTCTAAAATTATTATTATTAAGGACAGATAACAAAGAAACCAATTGTTTTCTACAGACAAACCTGTGCATATCAATATGGACGTCTTATTTGATATGAATGAAGATGTCAAACCTGATGTTACCATTGTGACTTCATTATCAAGTTTTTCGGACTCTACAGGCGATGTCTGGCATCAGACCAAAATCAAGGAAGAATTACCACAGAGTGAGTTAAATTTGCATTATAAGCCTAAGATCAATTCTAAGCTGATTAGTACATGCAAGTAAATGATAATAAAAGAGAGTTAGTTTTCTCTCAAAAACGGATTATACGGAAGTTACCGCAGTGAAGTTACATACAAAGTGATTTTTTAAAAAGTCAATTGCAGTAGCCTAGGGATTGTCCCGTCTATATTAAGCTTTAGAATCTGACAATATGAAAATTGTAACAGAAAGAAAGAAATCTTGACGAAAAACCTGTAATTTACTTACCTTAATAAATTACAAATCAGTTGCAACTAAATACTTGTTCAAATACTTGTTCATTTTCACATTTTGTTGGGCCAAAATTTTTAACTACCTGAACTGTCACACAGTTTGACATACAGGTAAATGTCATTCAAAGCTCATTACAGCTGACTGCAGACGGAATAGCTTTTTTTCTAGGCTTGCTGCAATTGACTATTTAAAAAATCACTTTGTACATATTTGGATAAGTATCTGATAGATGTACACTCAAACACTCAGGTATTTTTAAATTTTCTAAATTATCGATTAAAGCATTTCTGGGATGTTTAAATGCTAGGAAATCCTAGATTAAATAATTATAAACCGGCAGCATGTACAGTTACCGATGGCTACCGTACACTTCCAGGTCACAACACAAATAATATTCAAAAGAACAAAAAATTTGAAAGCATTTTTTTCTCAATTTGTAATAAGTCGTTTTTCAAAAAGTGCCAACGTTCACCGTCCAGCTAACTTTTAAAAACTTGTAAAATCGTGTATTGCAAAAGTAAACATCAGGTGCTTCCCCTTAGCTACAAATGCGTAGTGGTCGAAAACTTTTTGTTCAAGAATTAATGAGTGTAAGAACAACACATAGGGGTGAGGGAGGCAGGAGTGATCACTTAAGGTAAAACAGTTTAGAACTTTTTTTTAATGCAACTGAAAAGATTTTAATAACAACATCCTAAAGATTAGTTATTATACAGTGTATAAAAAATATAAACAAAAATTTATACCTTAAGTATCAATATAAACTTATTATTATTTATTATAGTGCACTGTATCATCTTGCCTCAGCATGGTGGGGCAAAAGGAAACACCTAAAATCTGAACTATTCGCGACAAAAATCACAATAAAATACAGTATCTTGTGGTTTTACATCTGTGCAATCTTCATGCGACCACAGCAGACAGTTTGCACACCTAATCCAGTCACCCATAGATGTGCTGTATTTTTCACCACAATAAATACATGCGCAATCCTCTTTTTTAAACGTTATTATCCCCAGTAAATGCCGGCCTCGGTGGTCTAGTGCTTAGCGCGTTTGCCTTTAGATCCGAGGGACGCGGGTTCAAACCTGGCTGAGGTCGGCGAGATTTTTCTAGCGGGGAAAAATCTGAAAATGCGCCTTCTGTCGGATAAGAAGTAAAGCCGTAGGTCCCGTGCCACTGCGATGTGTGACACGTTAAAAATCACTACTGGGGTTGGAATTATCCCAGATAGGCAAAATTCTTAGTTAGGGTGTACAATGGGCCAAATGTGGCCTAAGTGCTTAGAGATGCTTGGAAAACCGCGTCCTAGATCTCGCTCTTTCAAAGCAAGCAAGCAATCCCCAGTAAATTGTTTAGGAAATCGCTTTGGTGCTGATTTCTTCTTCTTTTCTTGCATTCCCGAAGTGCCGGGTTTTCCACTTATGCTTCTTTTTACTTTTTCTATTTTTATGACATTTGATTTCTTCTCTTCTAATTTTTCCATCATAAGTTTTATAAATGGATAACAGGTTATAATTTCAGATTTTTGCTGAATTCTTTTTGTATTCTTCTGTGTAGCTTTCTGTTTAGCTTTGGGAAGAGGCATTATTTCCGCCACCGAAACATTTGCTTCTTTCATGTCCTCATATGGTGCTTGCTCAACTGTAGATGAAATTCTTTCAGGAACTTCTCTCTCTGGAGTTTTTTCATTCATAATAGCTCTTTCAAGATTATCCTTGTTTCGAATGACTTCTAAATCCACAGTAGCGCGGGAATTTACAGCATCTGCTGGAGCAAAATCAGAATCAGAAAAAAGATCGCGGTTGTAGGGATAAATTCCAGACCTTCTAAAGCCACGTGTAATATTATTTGGCGTAGCTGCTTTCATAAAGGCATTGGAAATCATTGGTCCCATGTCATATTCGCTTATACGTTGACAAGGATTATTTGTCATCCACATATCCATTTCTGAATTTAGGTAAGCTTTAAAAGGACCAAACACCGTAAGAACCAATGGTTGAAGACGATTCGTGGTATGTGGTGGTAAAGTTATCACACAAATACCATGTTCTCTGCACATATTTATTGCCTGTAAGGACTTATGGCTGGCATGCCCATCTACTATTAACAAAATTGGATCTGCCTTGGTAGCTCGGACCGACTTAACAAAATGTTCCACGACTTTACAGTAAATGTCGCTGTCTATCCAGCCAGTGGCACTGGGTATTCCTATAGTTCCTGGTATTGTACCAGTCAGCAAATGTGGGTTCATTCTCACTCTCTTATAAATTAAGACGGGAGGAATAAAAGATCCGAATGCACTAATACAAGCTACTACAGTAGCCGTCTTTCCTCGTTCAGCAGATGTGGCCCTGCCCACCTGCTCTTTCCCCTTTTCAGCTACAATCTTTTTTGGACGCTGCACCACAGTTACTCCGGTTTCGTCTAAATTAAAAATGCGATCGGCCTTGAATTTGTATTTATTCATTAATTCTTGTAATAAATTGAAAAATCTATCAACCTTCAGTTTCGAAAAGCCAGAAATGCGAGCCATGCTTGTTGCTTCAGGTGTTCCAATTGTCAAACCACCAACTCTTGATAAAAATTTGGTGGCCCATTGCTTTCCTGCTATTTTTGCGTCTTTATTGAAAGAGTGCGCAATTTTGTTGGCCTCTGCATATTCGAATGCCAATCGTCTTAGTTCTGTCAAATTTATTCCATAAAATAAATGTTCTAAGGCTAAAATATGTTCTTTGAGTTGAAGCTCCTGTTCGCTATTAAAAGTTGGTTTATACCGCCCAATATTTACAACATCTTCTTGGTTTTTCGAAATTCTTTTATGTAGCGTTGAAAATGGGACTCCGTAGGTTTTCGCAGCAGCACGCAAAGTCAGCTTTTTGGATTTGACATCATTCATGGCATGAATTAAGTCTTGTTTGGACCAGGATGCTCTGTCTTTCGTATATACTTGCGTACCATCCTGAAAGAAATGTCTAATTAGTAGAGCCATAGGAGGCAAGAGGGGACAATAATATTGTTTACTCTTGCCTCAACTGCAATCTTTGTTGAAAATGACACCCTACATAACAGAATGCCACTGGACCTTACAGTACAGTGTCATAAATTTAGGTTATGATACTAGCTACTCCACAATATTGACAAAAACATTAATTCTAATGTACAATATAAGAAAACAGTCATTGAATTTCGATGTTGCTTACATGAATATGAATTTAAAAACTAGAATACCTGTATTTTTCACAAATTCGCACAAACGATGCTACCTACGCACAGTTACACGTATTTACCGTAGATGGCGTTTAAATTAACAAATACCGCCAAAATGGTAATGTTTACTTTTGCCTCACTGATCATTCTTGCCCCCCTCCCCCTATTTTATAATTTTGTGCGGTCCACAGCATAAACACTAAAGAAACAGTAGCGACACTTGACCTTAATCCAATGGAGTTGCAAGTGGAATTGCAACTTACGCTAATCTGGGTTATTTACCAGGGTGCTTTAGATATACCTCAAATTTTTTAAATAGGTTTGATAAACTATTTGACTTATTTAACTCTAGTTCAAAAATGAGCGACAAATTGTATAATAGAACTTGGATGAGAGCCGATTATCAGATTTCATACCTGAATGAAATGCTACACTATTTTAAAAATGTTCGAATTATGAATAGCAACGGCAAATGCGTTACAAAGAGCATAAAGTGCATTAATGGTTGGCAGATAACGATTAATGCATTCTTGCAGTTGAGCACATACTTGAAGTCAAATAATATTTCATACATCTACACACGGAAATTAAATCAGGATTGTTTGGAAAACTATTTTGGTTCCATTCGACAGTCAAGTGGTAGGTAATTGTTACAATCCTACACCTATTCAGTTTGTTAGGTCATATAAAAAACTGTTTTGTATGGATATATTTCAACCTTCTGAAAATGGGAATTGTGAAAATGATTTCGACAAACTGCTAATGAAATGCAATGAGTTGCCGAAAACTTTATACGACGGAGATCAGAATGTTGTTGCTCCTAAATCATTTACATTAGCTGTTGATGTGGTTGATTATAAAAACGATTTACCTGCCATTAATGCTTTTAAATATGTTGCTGGTTACCTTGTTAATAAATGTTTAAACGTTCATAGTTGTCCAATTTGTGTGTCTTATTCCAAGCAAGATAGCTCTGCAGATGTAACTCTTCTTTATACTCACTGCAGGGCTTATAATAATAAAGAGGGAAATTATTGTGGTAATCTAAACCCTCCAGATACTTGTTTCCATGATTTTATAGAATTACTAGAAAATACATTTGTAGAAAGCTTTAATACGTATTGTACTGAAGACAATATTGGTGGCAAAATTCTACAAACAATCTCAAATATTCCATTTCATCATCCTTGTTCCCCTTTTCCAATAGATTATGTACGTAAGTTGTTTGTGCGTATGAGGTTATATTATGTTTTAAAATTTATTGATAGGGACTTAAAGTCTACTTCTGTAAAAAACAGAAAACTTATTACAGTATCACATTTGTAGTTTTACTTTTAAATAAAGTATATTGTGAAAATGGCTGTGTTACTATTTACAGAAATTAATCTCTAGATATTTTAGTCTTAAAAAATATTTATAAACAAAAAATAATATTGTACTGTACTACTAGTGATTATTCAAATATTCAAATTCTACTACAATTCAATATGGCCGCCGGAAATATTGGGGAGGGAATTTGTCACCAGGAACATCAAAGGAGCCGCCGTAAGTGACGCTACTGTTTCTTTAGTGTTTATACTGTGGCGGTACTTTGCTTGGGCAAGCTCGACTCTATCAGTAGTTTAATGAAGTGCCGTAAAACCAAACTATTTATTTAAAATCGAAAACTTGGGAATCTATTAAAAATGATCCTATGGAATTCTAGTTACTTATGTAATATTCAGCAACCCACACAGAGTGATAAAAAAAATAAAGTACGGTAGACTGCATTTAAAAACATTTGTTGTGACTTCATGGATATGTATTCGTGTGGCTAACTTCAAGCTTTTTGGTCATAGCGAAAGTAAGCGTAAACCCTGCTTCGATGCTTCGTTTTGTGTTACAGTAAACGGCATTATTGTGAAGTTATTAAATTTTTACGTTTTAATGTTTTCACATTGACATTTCATACCCTGCTGATCTTATTTACTAGTTTGGAAGCAGCGTGAAGTCAGCCCCAGGAATACATGACCATGAAGTTATGTAATTTATTTTTTTTTTCGATCGCTCTTTATAAAAATATAAATATGTTACAGTACAACAGGGAGAGATTCAAACATTGGAATTATCTTCAGAAGCGTCCGATTTAAAGGATGATGCCAATCACTATAATAACTGGTCCCTCAAACTGGAATTATTACATGAAGAATTAGACATAAAAACTGAAAATGAAGATCATGTAATAATGGAGCCTTCGTTAAAGTGCATTATGTACGAAAGTGTTAAAACTCATACAGGAGAGAAACCATTCAAATGTAACATGTGTGACTATCAAAGTGCACACAAGCACAGTTTGCAAAGTCATATGAGCACTCATACAGGAGAGAAACCATTCAAGTGCAATGTGTGTGACTATGGAAGTAAATGGAAGATTGGTTTGCAACAACATATGAGAACTCATACAGGAGAGAAACCATTCAAGTGCAATGTGTGTGACTATGGAAGTAAATGGAAGATTGGTTTGCAACAACATATGAGAACTCATGCAGGAGAGAAACCATTCAAGTGCAATATATGTGAGTATGAAAGTGCACACAAGAATAGCTTGCAAATACATATGAGAACTCATACAGGAGAGAAACCTCATACAGGAGAGAAACCATTTAAATGTAACATGTGTAACTATCAAAGTACACACAAGCAAAGCTTGCAAAGTCATATAAGAACTCATACAGGAGAGAAACCATTCAAGTGCAATATATGTGAGTATGAAAGTGCCCACAAGAATAGCTTGCAAATACATATGAGAACTCATACAGGAGAGAAACCATTCAAATGTAACATGTGTAACTATCAAAGTACACAGAAGCAAAGTTTGCAAAGTCATATGAGAACTCATACAGGAGAGAAACCATTCAAGTGCAATGTGTGTGACTATGGAAGTAAATGGAAGATTGGTTTGCAGCAACATATGAGAACTCATACAGGAGAGAAACCGTTCAAGTGCAATATATGTGAGTATGAGAGTGCCCACATGAATAGCTTGCAAATACATATGAGAACTCATACAGGAGAGAAACCATTCAAATGTAACATGTGTAACTATCAAAGTGCACACAAGCAAAGCTTGCAAAGTCATATCCGTAAAATTTAGAAGAATTTCTTCCAGACGACTGGTTTCCATCTGGAAAAGAAAGACAAATAAGGAAATACAAGAATGACATAAGGAACCTAGGATATGGGTATATGGTAAATCACAAAGAATGAGGTGGTTGGGGCACGTGCAAAGACTACATTGGGAGAGAATACCCAAGACGGTTTTGTATAGAATGTGATACGGGTGACCCGGGGCAAGCTCATAGCCTAGGGT
>JABXWE010020029.1:0-10861 GCA_014611495.1 Limonius californicus | reverse complement strand
GTCTTTGATAGTATTCTAATCGCGGTAATCGGAATAACTCACTTGGATGATTACAGCACTCGCCTGCGGCTTTTGCTGCAAACCACATCAGCGTAAGTTGTTGCCCACATTACCGGGCGTTGGATAATATACTATTCCTATAAAAATAGAATTTTTTACATATGCAAGGTGGAATAAAATAATAATAAAATAGGACTAGATTATGAATTTACTTACATTGATAATAACGTTATTTTAAAATTGGTCAGGTAAAATAAAACACAAGTATTAATTTTTAAACCCCCAATTTAACTTAAGCAAAGACAGGGGTGGCCGATTGAGTTGGAGGGCAACCCAGGGAAAAGGGACCATAAAAACCCTGACAGCTGATTTGGTACACATAAAATAATATACAAATGTAATAGACAAAGCAACAATATAAGTCAGAAAAGCAAACATAAAATACATTATATGCAAATACAATTAAAAAAAACAGATAATCATATTTATAACAATTGGGGTATTTCAATAATATTCTAACATTTTATATTTAGGTAAAATCATTATGTTTAATATCAAAAGGAAACCATTATTTTATTGATTTTTAAATAAAATTAACCTATGTAATTTTTGCCTAACATATTCTGGTTTTTCAGAAACCTTTTCACCCTCCCAATGTAGCCTAACACTTAAAAATATAGAAATAATTTGGCAGGAAAATGTACCCCCGGCGCTAAGGTTTGTGAAAACGATATTGCTGTTATATGTGAAATAAATGTTTTTATAAAGTTAGTATTTTAGAACGATTAACTGTCAAAGATAAGTTGAATCAAATGAGAACAAGTTTGGGGAAAGGGAGATGAACAAAATACGTACATCTCGGGAAGTTGTTTCATTCCAAAATCAGCGTCAATGTTATTTGCTTGCATGAAGTTAAATATATTTCAAGGGATTTGTTGTATAAATATATCAAAGGCACCTTAAAAAGGGGTACGACAATATGATATAACCGTAACATCTTGTATAAGGATCGAAAGTAGTTCAAATGCCACAATCGCCTGACAATGTCCATAACCTGATATTTTCTTGACATACCAAATAATTGTACTTGATATTAGTGTTTAAACAATATTTGATTTTACCAACGCTAAGAACATTTTTTTCTATTACCCTTTGCCACAAGAAAGGCTAGAAATATTCGTATATCGACTTTATACAATTACATTTTAGTACATTTCAGGCAGAGGCAGATAAGGAAAAAGAACGATTGCTTACTACAGAATAACGTGTGCATATCAACATGGATACAGTATTCGCTGTGAATGAAGATGTTAAACCCGATGTTACCAGTGTGACTTCGCTATCAAACCTTACTGAATCTACATCCGATATCTGGCATCAAACCAAAATCAATGAAGAATTATCTCAGAATGTGTTGGAAACGAACGGTAACTTTGCATTATACATCTAAAATCAATTCAAAGTTATGTAGTACAAGCAAGTAAACGATAATAGAAAAGGTTTAGGTACATTTCAAAAACCTATTACAAGAAAGTTTTGGTATTTCTACAATCCATGCCAATGTGATTTATAGCAACTCTAATAATATGAAAATTGACCAAATATTAGTAGTTTAATGATTACAGTAATTATTAATTATTTCTTAATAGTTATTTATTTAAAGCTGGGAAGATTTGAGAGTCTATTTGGAATGATTTTATGTAAATTTAGTTACTTGTATAATATTTAGTAACTCGCATATAAAAATGTACATATGTTACAGTAAAACAGGAAGAGATTCTAACATTAGAATTGCCTTCAGAAGCATTTGATCTAAAGCGTGATGCTGAGTACGATATGGATAGCTCCATCAAACTGGAATCATTACATGAAGAATTAGATATAAAAACTGAAATCCCTAGTAACAATGAAGATTCTGTAATAATAGAACATCCACTGACGTGCATCGTGCAACAAAGTGTTAAAACTTATACTGAAAAGTTATGTAAATGCAACGTATGCAACTACGAAAGTGCGCAGAAGATTTGCTTGCAAAGGCATATGAGCACTCATACAGGAGAGAAACCCTTCAAGTGCAATATATGTGATTATGTAAGTGCAAATAAGAATAACTTGCAAAGCCATATGAGAACTCATACAGGAAAGAAACCCTTCAAGTGCAATGTGTGTGACTTTGAAAGTGCCCGCAAGAATAGCTTACGATTGCATATGAGCAATCATACAGGAGAGAAACCCTTCAAGTGCAATGTGTGTGACTTTGAAAGTGTACGCAAGAGTAGCTTGCGATTGCATATGTGCACTCATACAGGAGAAAAACCCTACAAGTGCAATATATGTGACTACCAAAGTGCATACAAGAATGACTTGCGATTGCATATGAGTACTCATACAGGAGAAAAACCCTACAAGTGCAGTATATGTGACTACCAAAGTGCATATATGAGTGACTTGCGAAGGCATATGAGAACTCATACAGGAGAGAAACCCTTCAAGTGCAATACATGTAACTATGAAAGTGCACACAAGAATAGCTTACTATTGCATATGAGCACTCATACAGGAGAGAAACCCTTCAAGTGCAATGTGTGTGACTTTGAAAGTGCCCGCAAGAATAGCTTACTATTGCATATGAGTACTCATACAGGAGAGAAACCCTTCAAGTGCAATGTGTGTGACTTTGAAAGTGTACGCAAGAGTAGCATGCGATTGCATATGAGCACTCATACAGGAGAAAAACCCTACAAGTGCAATATATGTGACTACCAAAGTGCATACAAGAATGACTTGCGAAGGCATATGAGAACTCATACAGGAGAGAAACCCTTCCAGTGCAATACATGTAACTATGAAAGTGCCCGCAAGAATAGCTTACTATTGCATATGAGCACTCATACAGGAGAAAAACCCTTCAAGTGCAATGTGTGTGACTTTGAAAGTTTACGCAAGAGTAACTTGCGATTGCATATGTGCACTCATACAGGAGAAAAACCCTACAAGTGCTATATATGTGACTACCAAAGTGCATATATGAATCACTTGCTATTGCATATGAGCACTCATACAGGAGAAAAACCCTACAAGTGCAATATATGTGACTACCAAAGTGCATACATGAATGACTTGCGAAGGCATATGAGAACTCATACAGGAGAGAAACCCTTCAAGTGCAATACATGTAACTATGAAAGTGCACACAAGAATAGCTTACTATTGCATATGAGCACTCATACAGGAGAAAAACCCTACAAGTGCAATATATGTGACTACCAAAGTGCATACATGAATGACTTGCGGAGGCATATGAGAACTCATACAGGAGAGAAACCCTTCAAGTGCAATACATGTAACTATGAAGGTGCACAGAAGAATGACTTGCTAGGGCACATGAGAACTCATACAGGAGAGAAACCCTTTAAGTGTAATTTATGTGACTTTGAAAGTGCACACAAGAAAAGCTTGCGAAGGCATATGAGAACTCATACAGGAGAGAAATACACCATTTGATTACAAAATTTATAATTCGCAGATTGTAAAGTTTAACCAATAGAATTATTTTATAATTAATAGATATAATAATTTTTAAACTTCCATTACGTAAATTGCAATGTTTTTCTTTTGAAAATGTTTTATGTAGTATTTGTAGGATTTTTCATGTGCCTGTAAGGATGTTTATAAAAGAATCTTAAAAGTTCCTATGCAAATCATTATAAGCAATAGTCTTATTCAGGCAGATTTTTTGCGTGTATGTGATTAGAGTGGATACCTTCTAAGTTTGTTTATTTTAATTTAGGTGCCAGGTTCAGTTTATAATATCTGTGTTATCTGGTTGTATCGAATAGTAATGGTTTAAAGAGAACAAATTATTTGTTGTTCAAAATTTTATTCAGTTGAACATGCTTTAATAAATAATATAAATTCCACTTGGATTTAATAATTATCACTTGCAATTAATATTTTCAGCTTGAATTGAATACTTATCACTTGAATTCATAGGCGCCTGCAGTAGCGGTCAAGCCCCCGGTCTTGAGTTTCCCTTTTTTTCTTTATTAAAAACCCTACACTTGTTTCAACAAATTTATTTATTTTGTGCTGTCAGATGCTTAGAAAATTTTATTTAATGTGTATTTACTCATTTGATGTTTGCATAAAGGGGTTTCACAACAATCTGGAACACCTCGGGCCAGAAACAGGGTAAGTATGGTTCTGGCTGGGAGAATATTAGGTGTAGGTTCAGTGGTTGCTTGTTTACCGCGATTCTGCTGTAATAAGTTTATAATGATGAATATTTTTGTTATGGGGTTTGTGTTTATTGATTGATAAAGTTGATTAAGTTACCAGATTTTTTGTGTTTTAAGAATTATACCTACCTAAATTAATTCTAATTTCAGTGTAAACGAAGAGCTAGTAGGTTCATACTGTTTATATACTTATTACAGTGCTTAATATTGATTCTACATGGTTAGGTTAATATGGCACCGGGACGAATTAATTGTGTAAAGTGTAGTAAAAGTGGAGAAATAAGATGACAAGATCTAGTGCAGCGGATAAGTGCATATATCTTTACTTTATGATCTTTTTATAGTTCCGCATAGGTATTGAAACCTGTTTATTTTTGATAGAGCATGTAAAGTTAAATTTTCAACTTGTTTCTCTGATAGAACTAGTTGTAAACCTGTTTTGGTTTTGATTCCAGCAATTATTTTATTTGCATTTCCATCTGATGAAGAAGGAGACTGTAATATGCGACTCCTTACGCCTAGTTGTTTTATATTTAATTTTCAATATAGCTATTTGGATTGCATACTTTATGCTTTTGGTTAATTCAATGTTGGCCTTGTTTGAATTTCTTTCATCCATTCGTATATTTCTGGTTTAGGAAATGACGATTTGATATTTCCGTGTGGCATTCATTATTTTTGAGCTCTCATAGAAAGTGCACGTGTTCTTGGATTTTCTTTTAGAAGTCGTCCTAAGGCTTGGGACGTTCGTCAGTTTAATTTTCAAAACTGCAATTGTGGAATTTTAGATATCGATAGTACCTAGTGATGCGAATTCCAGAGAGTTATCCTGATTTTGTGCTAATCTCTTTGAGAAAGTTCTTTTCGCCTGTTTTACATATTTTGGTAAGCAGGGAAACATTCAAATCCTGGAGATACTTCGACGCGATTGGAGTTTATCATCCGCATGTCGCGTACAACTGATGAACCATCAGCGGCGTTGATAAGCATTAGAGGTGATCCGTTCCGATTATATTTAATTCTTAAATAAATGTTTGGTTGTACGAGGGAGATTCGGACAACTGTAATTTCAACCAGAAAGGGGTCGTATCCCTATCAACAAGCCCAGCCCAGCATCCTCTCGTGGCTGACGGAGCTCAACGTCCTCGTCGTGTCGGCTGAATGCCATAGCCGAGTTTAGCAAGATTTTTCGTTAAATACGCTCGACTGTGGTAACTAAGAGCACTATAGAGTAACCTGTGAAAGCAACCAGTTTGAAATGTTTGGGTGCGACAGGTGCGGAAAGTTCTTCACCAGAGCCGATAGTTTGTTCTGTCATCGAAGAAACAGTTGTCACCGAAACTTGGTCAGCCCTGCCAGAAGTGGTAATACATAGAATGTCTATGTTTGTGAGTTATATAATATGAGTATTGATATTTACAGACACCTGTAAGGAGGTTTTGATGTCGGATGCTCAACTTCCAAAAAATTGAAAAAGAATATCTCCATAGGTATGGTGTAAAGCTACGTGTTAAATTTTTCAGAGATAAAGTGTTGCTTTTGGTTACAGCGGTTCAACCATCTCCGACGCTATATTGCGATGTGTGTGACGAAAACGTTCCTCGAACCGCGTACGTGGGACATCTGAGGAGCAATTGGGAGTGGAGTGGTTGTTGTTGTATTATGTTTATATCAATAATTAATAAGTAACTCGGAAGACTGGAATAACGTTTTTATTAGTATGCATATTCTTACATTGTTCTCACTCTGTACAGGTGTCTACCCTGCAGTTCGATCACTCGTGAAGTGGGTTGTTCACCTATACTTCTTTAACGTGCTTTCACTACAACAGTTGTCTTACACTCAGATTTCCGGTTCCATATTGTAAGTTACAGAGTAACTTCTGAAAATGTTCATGTAAATGTTGTCGAATACATGGAGGAACTAAAAAACAAAGTTTTGCCTCTGCTCGAAAGGCAGTTAACAAAATTTAGGGGTATAAAGTTTAATTTTGAATTGCTGGGTATTTTATTTTGGAATCAAAGGAATTGGAGGAAATCAAATCATTTAATACTGTGAACGAAATTGCAACTTTAAGCGAAGATATAAATCAGTTGTATGATCATTTGAGTGGTATACTCTACGGAAAGGTTTCGGAATTCCAGGAGCGGGAATATGGTGAGTAGCGATACTAACACCCTTGGAATATAATATGAACTAATACATGTATGTTCTTGCAGGGTGGACGTTGAAGCAATTGTTGTATTTGAATGTGAATATCAACAAATACAATCCGCTGCGAGCGTCCTCCTACATCCCCCTTCCAAAAGATATTCAGAGGAAGAAACCTGTTGTGAATGTAATAAACGACGATCGATACTGCTTCGGTTGGGCTATAATGGCTGGTATGATTGACCCGGATGGGCGACCGCCCAATCGAACCAGTACGTATTCGGATTGCCGAAAATTTTTCAGAGATATTGAATTCCCTGTTAGATTGCGCGATATTCCCAAATTTGAAAAATATAATCCTCAAATTTCGATTAATGTGTACGGTCTCGAGAAAGTCGTTCAAAACAATAATATTACAGAGCATGAAGTTGTGGGACCTCTGTACTACTCCAACCAAAAAGGTCGCTTTCATATAAATTTATTATTCATTACAAATTCGGAAGGTAATAGCCACTACTGTTGCATAAAAGATTTTTCGAGATTGGTTTCACAATAAATTACATTACGAGATGGTGCAAAACATTTTTGTGACGGCTGCCTCCACTACTTTCGTACTGAACAGCAATTATACACGCACAATCGTTTTGACTATAATCACGTCTACACAAAATTACCTTCAACAGACTTGGTTACGGATCGACTTGATAGACAGGTGGCTCAGAATATTCTTAAATTAGAAATTTTCCAGAAACAGATGAATGTGCCGTTTGTGGTTTATGCCGACTTCCAAACACTTTTGAAACTGGTTGCGACCGTAAAGCCGCATCCTAATCAAACATTCACCGTTATTACTTGTGAACACCAACCGCATTCTTTCGCACATTTCATTAAATGTTCCTATGATGACAGTTTTCCTAGGTTCGAAAGTTATAGTGAGGAGAATGTTGTTGGGGTTTTTATGGAGCGTTTTGGAGCGAGATATTCAAAATGCATGTACCAACCATTGTAACGATGAATGTTTTGACACCGGGAGAGATTCAAAATTTTGAAGATGCTGTATCATGTCATATATGTGACGTAGCGTTCGCAGACGGGGACATAAGAGTTAGAGAACACGACCAATTGACTGGGAGGTATCGCGGAGTTGCCCATTCTATCTGTAATGTCGATTACATATTACAATATTCCAAATTTTGTCCCCATATTTTTTCACAATTTAAATTACGATTCCCACCCCTTTGTGAAACAGCTTGCCTTAAACAAGGAAGAGATTCAGGTCATCACCATTCATAAAGAGAAATATGTCTCGTTTGATAAACAGGTTTTGGTTGATAACATTATTACAGACGATGGTAAAAGGAAGAATATTTATATGAATATGCGATTTTTGGACAGTTTTCGGTTTCTGAATTATTCTTTGGCTGTACTGGCTGCAAATTTGACAGACGGCCAAAGCATTAAAATTCGAAAACAATTTAGGGATGGTCACAAATTCAACCTTATGAGGCAAAAAGGTGTTTTTCCGTACTCTTATATCGATTCCTGGACCAAATTACACCAACCATCCTTACCCACAAAGGGGCAATTTTACGACTCCTTGAACGATATTGACGATGGAGAACGTGTACAAAAGGGTGGACATGAGGTTGATTAGTCATTGGGAAAAGATCGGTAAAATAATTGGGCTGAAAATTATATCACGATGTGTAATTTTAAAGATCACATTCCATTTCCGAAAATTTAATTGCCGTTGAAATGTTACGAACTTCAGTGTACTACAACAAAGCGTGTTATGTAGGATTTTCTGTTTTGGATATACCTATCGTAAACCGTGATTTACAACTTTTTTATAATTTTTTAAAAGAGCAATATGGTAATCGCGTTTCTTTGTTGTACACATATAGTCACTCTCTAGTTTTAGAAATTTTGACTAATAATTTTTACGATGACATGAAACAGCATCTGGGCCGATACGACACTGCAAATTTTAAGAATAATCTGCACGAAATTCCACAAGCCCCGTCTGTTGTCGGTAAAATGAAAGATGAGTGTGCTGGTGAACCCATACATAGCTTTTACGGAGCCGGTGCAAAAACATATTGTGTGAATGTGGGTAACAAAGAGAAAAAGAAAGCAAAGGGAGTAAAGAAAAGCGTTGTGGAACAACATCTGACCACCCAAATGTATCAAAATGTTGTAGAGAGTAAAGAGCGCGTGGTATTGTGTAAAATGTTTGGTTATCGCTCACGTTTGCGCACTATTTATTATTATTCGATAAATAAGGTTGCGCTTTCATCTCATGATGACAAACGCTACTTTATTCCCGAAGATCAGGTCAAATGATACCAGCTTTTGTAGTTTTTGCGAGTTCGCTTATTCCTTTTGGCGTTAGAACTAACGTAATACACTCTCGTTTTGATGCTCAACGTACTGGCGAATTTTTCTCTAAATCACCAACAGAGACAACCAAAGTGGCAAAGGCATTTATCTAGTTTGTTCATCTCTGAAACAATAATATTAATTTTATATGAAAAAAATGGTAAACACAAATATAATAAAAAATGCATAAGGTTTTAATCACGAGCGTATATAAAAATTATAACTAGAGAATAATAAACAATGAAATCTATATATACTAACATAATGATCCATGTGTAGCTTACCAATAAAATATAAGACGACTCAATTCGAAATTATGTCGCTCGGCTATGAAAGTCCTTATTGAAGTTTCGATGTTTTCCACAAACCAGGCTGCTACCGGTGAAGTTACAGGCTTTGGCACGGTTTCAAAGCTAGTCTCCTCAGATATTAGCTCTGAATTCGGTAGAATATCAGCATCAGCATCATCACAATACCATATTTGCTACAACTTGGACTTTTTTCACGATTAGGTACGACAACCGAAGCGCGCGTAAGATTCGGATTTTAATTTTTTTTCTTGTTAGGACGTTCCTTATATATAGTGGTCAATTAACATATCCCCGATACCCTCGAGCCCATTATCTCTCTCTCTCTCTCTCTCTCTCTATATATATATATGGATATATGGTCTTGGATACAAAAAATTTAATATTATGCGTGACGCAGTTACATCTCCTGTTATTTTTGAACATACGATCTGCAGGGTATGATTTTTTCCATTGTCTTAGGCACGTGTATCCTGTTCTAAACTTGAATCTCGCACTGAGTTAGATTTTACTATAATTGTATGATACGAGATAAATTGTAAAACTTATAATTTGTTTTGAAACTCCTGATAGCTGAGTGAGGTAAATCAGTAATCTATAAGGATTTACATTCTCATGCTTTAATTTATGATGATTAACTCTAATTTTTGTTTCAGATAACCTTTTTTATATTCTGCATTACAAACAAAATACATGATCCATATAATAAACCGAAACAATTATAACTCATTAATAAACATGCATTATCATCACGCTCATTAATTTTATTCAATAATTTAGACACTTATCTCACATGCACATCAGTTTTGAGATCACTTTTTATATATTGTTTTAAAATTATTGCATTACAAACGAAATACATGTTCCATATAATAATCCACAGAAAACAATTGTAAATCATTAATTTTATTCGCTAACTTAAAACACTTATCTAACATGCAGCTAATTATTTTATATATATTTTTTAAATTCTTCCATTACAGTCGAAAGATTACTTTTCACACACCCAAATTCAAATATCCGGCGACTTTCAAAAAGTGAGAGGAGTGGGGGTGGTCTCAAGAGGATTCCACTCACATTTTTAATTCTTTTCAACACACATTACAACATTTTTACTTTACACCCACGCGTCCAACACAATGGAATTAGTCATAGTAAGATTACTTTTAAAATTGAACGACATGATGCAAGACAAGAATTTTACTTCAAACGCCCTGCCATTCATTTTAAATGCTATTTTCTATAAAACACGTATTAAAATATCCCGTTTCTCACCGGCCACTCTCAATTTTAGATAAATTTTAAGTAATATCAGAATTTTCATTCCAATGCCTTTGCTTCAGATTTTTTTTACATATGAAAATATATGTTCAATTAACTGTAACAATTATAACTAATTAATAAAAACATTACGCTTAATTTGTCCTGGTAAATCTACATATAGAACAAAACTTAAATGTGATCAACATACATTTAAATAATTTCATACAAAGTCCATCCTGAATCTCTTCAATTTTCGTTAATAATTTTTTGCTAAAGCATTTTTGTATTCAAAATTCAAAACCCTCAAGCCGAAATTTTTTTCAAAAAAAAATCCGCAACATATTGTATTTGTTATCTAATATTGAAAATGGTCTAAATTTTAATAAAAATTTACAATGGATTATAAAAAATCAGCAATAATTTTAATTATTAAGAGTTTTTTTTTCTCTACTTGAAAGCTTAGTACAAGTTTTACATTTATTTCACAAACGGTTTAATTAAATTTTCTAATGATTTAAGCAC
>JABXWE010020025.1:0-14229 GCA_014611495.1 Limonius californicus | reverse complement strand
TTTTCACTGAATCGCTCAGTACGTAATGGAGCATATGAATATGCAAAGAAATATTACACTCGTGGATATATGTAAGCGCACCGGCCCCCTCCCCCTCTTTTTTAGAAAAATATTTTTTTTATTCTAACGGTTGTTATTTGTTTGCGTCAAAGAATCTTTTTCCGCGAAAATAAAAAAATCGATTTTTTATGCCCTACAAAATATAATTTCCAGGGACTTACAAAATTTTACCTCGGTAGCAACAGCAATCGGTACTAGTTAGACCGCGCGACGTATATAGTAGAGAATGAAGTATGCCTGGTGTAGCATATTAAAGGAATTAAGGGCACCGCAGATATTTGGCGGGACTTCATTACAAGCCCTTGTAAAGTCTATTCGTTACGAGGCAAGGTTTTAGGATAGCACTTGAACAACCGTTTTGAGGAAAATAACTCTACTGTTGAATAAAGATGATATGAACAGTTTCCAGTATGGGAAAGTCCAGGGAGGCAGTCGCGTCCACTTATTTGTTTTTCACAATACTGTAGGGTATACCTGCCAGGTGTGGTATTACCTGACGTTTGCACTATTTCATGAAGCATTCCTACATTATTGTGCGCAATTACAGCAGCTTCACATCTGGCCTTGTAAGATCGCGGAAGGGCAAAATTAACACGTTTGCCACCGATGAATTTGGCCACATGGGAGTTGTACAACTCGGCAGAGTTGTTGGTGACATCAAAAATAAGACTGTTGGCATGACTTGCCACTCGACGAACTGCTGTCATAATTTCTTCAAACATGCCGTTCACTTCTAAATCGGGAACTATATTTATCTCCGCTTGTTTAGGTCCAGCGCAAAAATACTTTCTTTCATCACAGCCACTGTGATCGCCCAAAATATGCTTGGGGCCGTTTAAGATGTCTAATTCCAATTCATTGATTTTTGTAGCAGTTGGAATATCTTGACCTTTTCTAAATTCTATCGCTTTTGTTACTGCGCTGCGAAATCAAAGAATGTTTAGGGAAATACTCAATTTCAAGCGACTCTCTCTTTTTGGTTTTTTGGTGGAATCTCTAATTTTATTGATATAATTACGTAAAATGTGATTTTTACATTCTATCTTCTGAATAACGGTTGTAGGTTAAAGTGGCCACATTTTCTTGACGACAAAGCGGGACAAATTGCGATGAAATAGGAATAAATATAGTAAAATTCACATAAAAATAGCGAGGGCCGTGTCGCATGCGGGAAAAAGCGGGACAAATTGTATGAAATAGGAAATAGATGCATATTACACTATACTATTTTTATGGGCTAATGTTATTATATGAATTTTTATATGAACATTTATAAAACTTTGATAAAAATAGTATAATGTAATATGCGCCTTAGTAATGAAAGCTGACCAATAATTTAAAAAATATATTTTACTGCAAATTGTATAGGTACATAAAACGTGTTTATAAAAAAATAAAAATAATTTATTATTATTTATTTTAAAGTAACTATAAAAATATAAGTGAAAAACAATAATTTGAACAATAAACAAAAAATAATACTTAATTTTTATATTTTTTTAAAAATTAGTTAATTAAACAAAATTATGATTTTTTTTCGCGATTATACTTTTGATCCGCATGAATACTTTTTAACAAATCAGGATCATTTATCAAAATGTCGTGAAATTCTTCACATGAATTTGTTATATTATATTTTACGCTCAATATGGATTTTAAGGTTTTAATGCTTAACTAAGTTTTTTCAGTTGTCCATATTTTATTAATAGTTGAGAAAACCCGTTCTGTCGCCGCATTTGTTCCCGGTAATGAAAGCGCGTATTCCACGACTTTCAAAATATTCTGATAAGGAATATCATTCTGTTTAAAATGAAGAAATAACTCCGTCCATCTTTTCTCTGTTTCGACGTTTGCTGGCGACCAACATTTAATTTTCTCATCAGTAACATACCTTTTCACAAAAGACACCTCATCAAAAAGTTCATTTTCACAAATGTTGTTTTTCGGAAAATGGTTACTAATGTACTCGAAAGATGTTTCTACATATTTCCATAAAATTTTTTTTTTAATGTCACCCTATGTAAATGATCAATTTCCTTAAAGTGTACTGCCCGTTCTTCCAGATAATCTAAGCAGTTACTGTAAAAATTACCTTCATAAAATCTGAACGTTTAATTGCACCTTGTTCTTCTATCATAGTGATATCCTTTCGAATAACTAAAGGTATGTAATAATTATCAAGTCTTTCTCTCAATTTTATTTTTAATTTGTCAAGTTCATTTGATACTTCCGTAATGGAAAACACAAAACGACAAACTACACTGTCTGACACTGACTGTGTATGATCGCAGTCCGCACTGAGTCGTATCTGCATTAAGCCGAGACTTAACGACAATAATCGAACATTACGGAATAAATCCGAGCCGTAAAAAGCGGGACTTTTTCAAAACGCCGCGGGACGCGGACAGTCCTTCAAAAAGCTGGACTGTCCCGCCAAAATCGGGACGTGTGGTCACTTTATTGTAGGTCCATAAGGCATGCTTTCCAAAAGTTTACGATAAACGCTACTATCATCGTCTCCAACTAGCTTAATGTATTTTATACCATACATTGGCAATGATTTTTGAAACCCTTCGACGATTATAGCCGTTTCCATTGAAGTAGAGGTCCCATTCCAAATTTTATAACAAATATGTTCAGGAGACTTATCATTTTTATAAAGGATCTTGCGAGCACAAATCGAACAAAATTTATTTTTGATGGATATGAAAAGTACCTTTTTTGTCCGGAGTCCCACAATACATGCTACGCCGGATAGGGCGTTGTAGTTGGTGCGGTAGGATCTTTTGCACCAGGCACCATCGGCTACGACTGCAATGGTTGGGTGTCCTTCGTTTTCGACTTCTCCTAATTCAATTGCAAGTTTTTTTTTCTTCTTCCGCCGCTTTACGCATTTCATCTATAGCAGTGCGCTGGTAAATATCACACACTGAGTTATGATATGCTGCATAGGTGCTACTTGATGGAGAAGGAATGTCCAGAGCTGATGAAAATTGATTCAGCTGGGAATATCCAGCACCGATGGATATTGTGGCAGATACCGCTGATAAATTGATGTTCATCGAAGGAGATGCTGGATCTTTTGTTGATATTCTTTCAACTTTGTTACACATTGTACATTTAATTGTGTAAACTGATTCAAAACCTTTACGTTTTTCACTAACTATATCCATATGATAGAACGAACACCCGAACCCTTCATGTTTTAGTGACTTCAGAGAATTAAAAAAATGAACAATATCAACGATTCGACGTCCAGAAATTTTTTTATATTCCGACTCTTCGTCTTGCTGTACTTCAGTTTCCAAGTCTGGCAAAGGAGAAGCGGTTTCCTCGTATTCTTCATCACCATCCGACAAAATCTGTTGATCAGTCTCATTTTCCTCTAAAACGTTGTTATCACTATCACTTATGGTTTCAAAACCATCGTTGCCATAATCGCAAAGAAGTTCGTGATCGCTATCATTTTCCAGTAAAAAATCAACTTGGTCTTTAGTAGAAGAAGCACATATTTTCACTGCTGTTTGTTTACTTGCTTCGCGCACTTTTTTCATTTTTTGTTTTACACTCAACCGTTTCGTAGGATAACTTACTATGTTTGTTTGAAGCGGAACAATAATTACGACCCATTTTAAAAAAATATTCGGAAATTAAGAAATTTGCAACCAAAACCTGAACTAATTAACTCAACAGTGACAATAGCGTTAATGACTAAAACTACGAAGGTTTGTTGCTTATACAGGGTGAGTTTTTTTTCATTTTAAGCATTGGGAACTCGAAAACTATTAGAGATAGAAAAACGCTTAAATGGGGAAAGAGTTGTTGTTTTAAGAGCTCATGCAAGATATGCTTTTGTTTTTTGAGAAAAATCCACAGTTTACTAGATATGAACAAAAAAGGGATTTTTTTAAATGGTAGTCATAGTTGGCTTTGACATTTTCAAAACGGACTAATTTTTCTCTTTATAACGATATAAGGTTTGCTATACCTACTTTGAGAAATAAACACGATACAGGACTATTTGTATTATTGAGAGTAGCAAAAACAGCGGTAGCCATGAAAAACATTTTTGTTTTCTTAAAGTTTTACTGATTTATTATCTTACCTAAAAACTTTAGGGTCTCAAATAGAACAGCAACGCATAGCAACTACGAATTATTACATTTAAATTTCTACTTTGAAGTAATTACATGTAAAAATATTCTATCTCCGCAAATGTTCAAATTGTCCACCATTATTGTTTAAACACAAGCGGCATCTTTTCCCAATAGAATTTACAGCTTTCCGTATTTTCCTACCATCTAAATTGCGAAAGGCATGTACCACAGCATCACGTAGTTCTTCTTTTGTCGCATAAGTTCGTTGATAAACTAAATCTTTTAGAACACCGAGAGAAAGAAATCCAAAATTGAAAGATCTGGCGATCTGGGTGCCCAAAGGACCGGCCCGTTCCTACCTATCCAAGAATTTGGAAACAGTTGGTTTAGGTACTATGGTGCTAGGACTTATCAGATGGTCCTAACACCTAATAACGTATAAATAAAATACACAATTGGAGAGATCAATTTTTAATGTTTTGCTTTTGATAAAAATAAACGGTAACTATTTACATATAAAAACATAACAACGGAAACATAACAACCCCAGACGACCCGACCCGCACAACATTTACCCCCCCCTCTCTCTCAAAAAAAGAAAAAAAAAACGCGCATGTAAAAGGGAAAACTTCCACAATCACGTGTTCGAAACAAAATTTTGACCCACATTATAGAGGTAATCAAAAATTTGGAACGATTGTGGTAGTTAAAAAACCCTTTATGCGAAAAAAAAAGAAATATTTTCAAAAAATTCTTAAAAAATAACAAAGTCAAGATTAATTAATACAAACTTAAAGGAATACAATAATGAATAATAATATAACAAATTCTTAACCTAGTTAAAACTAAACTGGAAACCAAAACACAGGAACGGCGAGAGGTGCAAGCGTCTGCAAACAGAAAAAGAAACAAAAATGTGTATATATAACAAAAGGGAAATAATAACGTGTACGAACACTACAAAACATGTGTGTAAGTGAATGTATTATGACGAATCACCCAAAAAATACGCTGGTTTAAGTCGATCAATGGACACCTTACCTTCCCTTCCATAATTTTCAAGAATAAAATATCGCTGAAAACGCTGCAGTACGCGAAACGGACCTAAATAAGATTGTTTTAATCCCAATGTATGCGAATCATTACGAACAAAAACATGTGATACGGAAAAAAGATCTTTTGGAATGTACGAAGAAACATTATACGATTTAGTAAAAAAAAATTTTGCGTGAGACATTCGCTTACGAAGCTGTATAACAAAACTAGACGTATTGGAAACCGCAGAAGAATCCGAAGGCTCAAAAAAATCACCCGGTAACCGAAGCGGAGTGCCATATAAAATGTCTGAGGAAGAAACACCGACCTCTTCTTTAACAGCAGAACGCAACCCTAATAGAACCAATGGTAAATGTTGAACCCAATTTGTTGACCCAACTGACTTGAGTGCTTCTTTCAATGTCCGATGAAATCGCTCTACAATTCCTTGACTAATCGGATGTTGTGCAGAAGATTTAATGTGACGAATTCCGAAATCATGTAAAAAATCGACCCATGCTGATGAAATAAATTGTGTTGCATTATCTGTAGTAACAAATTGAGGAACTCCAAAACGAGAAACCCAACCGGAAACAAAAGCCTCGATCACTTCGTCTGCTAAAGTAGATCGAAGAGGAATTGCCTCAACCCATCTGCTAAACCTATCAATAATTGTTAAAATGTACTTAAATCCGCGACAAAAAGGTAAATGAACGATATCCAAATGAATTTTGTCGAAACGAAAATCTGGTCGGGGTCACCAAATATGGTGCTAGGACTTATCAGATGGTCCTAACACCTAATAACGTATAAATAAAATACACAATTGGAGAGATCAATTTTTAATGTTTTGCTTTTGATAAAAATAAACGGTAACTATTTACATATAAAAACATAACAACGGAAACATAACAACCCCAGACGACCCGACCCGCACAACAGTACTCTCTTACTTGCAGTTGGTTGTGCGGCGGAGCACCGTCGTGTTGAAACCAGCGTAAATTACGTCGTGTTTCCAAGTCTAAGACATCCAACATATCTTGAAATTCATTTTGTAAAAAATTAAGATAACGCTGGCCTGTCAAATTTTCGTCGTAAATGAAAGGCCCAACAATTCGCGATCCAATAATTCCGCACCAAACATTAAATCCAAATTTTATTTGGGGTCTTCTTTCGTGAAGTCTTCCAGGATTTTCCTGCTTCCACAAATGTTCATTGCGCCTATTGAACATACCGCAATTGGAAAATTTGGTTTCATCAGTCCATAAAATTTGATTTTGAAACTCTGGATTTTGTTGGATCATATTAATGTACCAATTACAAAAGGCAATTCTTGCAGCATGGTCTCCTGGGTGCAGTGTCTGTCCTACTGATAAATGATATGCGTGAAATTTATGTTTCTTCAAGATTCTCACGACTGTGCTTTGCGATACACCAACTTCAGCTGCAATTTGTCGAGTCGAACTAGAAGGATTCTGATCAACATAGGCTAATACATTTATTTGAATATCCTCGTTAATAACGCTTTCATTCCTCTTTGGTTTCGAAAAAGAACCAAACTGCCCCAGATTTCTGTATAAATAGTTGAACGTCGGTAGAGATGGTTGACGTCGATTTCCATATAATTGTTGGTACCGTTCAGCAGCACGAACACTATTTTTATTACAAATAATAAAACATTCGATGATATTAAGTTTTTCGAGATTAGAAAACATCTTCAATTTAATTATGGATGTGACAGAACTGCCAAACTTCAATTAAAACAATGATCAGCAGTACTTTGTTTGTTTATGGTTATCCATGGCTACCGCTGTTTTTGCTACTCTCAATAATACAAATAGTCCTGTATCGTGTTTATTTCTCAAAGTAGGTATAGCAAACCTTATATCGTTATAAAGAGAAAAATTAGTCCGTTTTGAAAATGTCAAAGCCAACTATAACTACCATTTAAAAAAATCCCTTTTTTGTTCATATCTAGTAAACTGTGGATTTTTTTCAAAAAACAAAAGCATATCTTGCATGAGCTCTTAAAACAACAACTCTTTCCCCATTTAAGCGTTTTTCTATCTCTAATAGTTTTCGAGTTCCCAATGCTTAAAATGAAAAAAAAACTCACCCTGTATATAGGGATAGTCGATCATTACCCCCTACCATATTATGATACGCTAAATTGTACTATTTTCTGCAATAAGCGTATCCAAATTTGTAAACGTAAAACAAAAATACTAAAAATGAATTATTTAGTTAGATTGTAAATGTAAAAAGTCGCCAGAAAGTTTTGTAACATTTTCTATAATATCCTTTGCAGCAGAAAATAGTTTTAGAATAATCAAATCTGTATAATAGTAGTGTACATGCACTAAAAAATATAAACGCTTAAAACAATTCAGAATGTCTTAGAATTCATAATAATTTGGAATTATTATAATTTTATACATAAAAAACTTGAAGTATGGAATTTTGGCGAATTTGTATAATTTAATTTGAGATAAAACATTGTATTTTCATAATAAATTACCAGACCTATACGGTTTAAAATTTTAGAATTCCAAGAAAATAATTGAATTGGTATGTCAAAATACAATAATGTAATAAGGTACAACTCATTAGAACGTAATTGTAAGTTCTTTTAAATTTGTTGCATGATATTTGCTCTAATTGTATTTTCAATTAATTTGTAAATGACAAATACAAACATGCTCATTATTCTGTTGTTACCTGCAAGCAGTCGAAAGCAAATAGTATAATATGCAAACAAGATGTTTATCTGTAATCCCTAAATGGTCAGGTAATATTCTTGCTTTGGTCAGGTAGAAAGTTTAGTTATTTTGTTAAACAAGTTGCCTATTTTAAAAATCACTGAATCTCTTCAAAGTGAAATATTTGAGCGCACACGAACTGCACCACGGATAATCTCTTCTCCCAGTTTTCTGTTAAGGTATTTAAAATCCTCTACATGAATTGCACCACGTACTAACTGCACAACGTTAATTCCTACCTGAACTGCACCACGGATTAAGATATCACCGCTTCGTAGGTTCCTGATTCGCGGGCCTCACATTATATTAGTTTCACCAAAACTTTTCAAAAAAATATTTTAGGTTTTCTTAATTTTGCTCAGTTGAAATAAGACGGGACCAGTTATATAAAAATTTTATATTACCATACAAAAAAATAGTAAAAATTACCACTCTGCAAACTAAAAATTGTTTTTTATATTACTACTTTAAAAAAATTACCTTCACATACCCTTCTACAATATAAAAATTATTGCTAACACAAAAAAATAGTAAACATTATCACTGTACAACCTAAAATCTACTCTTAAAAAAATGCTCTATAATATAAAAATAATTAAGAATAATTTTTAACATTACACATGTAGGGGAGACCGGGGCAAGTTGCAACACTTTTAAATTTTTATTTTTTTGTAAGGACTATGTAGAATAAAAACTCCAATATTGGCGGACATATGTATATTGGTCTTTAAGGAACATATGTACGAGGTTAAGGAACTTAAAAAACAATAATCGACAAATTACAAAAAGTTAATGAAAAGGTGACCGTGTTGCAATATACCCCAGTCTTGGGGCATGTTGCAACACTTGCTGGGGTAAATTGCAACACTTATTCAGGAGCGCTATCATCACTATTACAATTTACACATATATACAACGGGTCTTTTTTTGCACAGGTCCAGTGTGCCCACATTTTGCAAAGTCGACATTGCACCCATTCTTCATTATTACTATATATTTTTTGGCACATCAGGCAGACTGTTTCTTCTTCTTCATCAGATGAATTCTGCTCTTGTATCTTCTTTTTTGTGCAGGCGGTTTTCTTTTTGGTGCAGGCGGTTTTCTTTTTGGGAGCTAAACTCCTTTGAACAACCTTTAGCTTTTTCTCATCTACTTTTTGCTTTTCCGCTTCTAAGAGAGCTTTTTCAGGCGTGTCGGTCAAAATCGCAGTTTTTCGTCTTTTTCTTCCTGTGCTGTTTTCTTTCCTTGGTGGAGCTTTAGGAAAAGGACGCAACAATTCAGGAGTGAATTGCTTGGAAACACCCTCGAGAGGATCGTCTAGTGAATTATTTAGAGTCGTATCCTGAGTAAGATTACTGGATGATTCTATCTGAGGATCAGTTAGCTCTTCCAGATTTTCAGCTGATGGATCTGGTCGATCCGTAACAAATGCTGATGCAAAATCACTGTCACTAAACACGTCAGGATTGAATGGTGAAATTCCAGCTGACGAATATCCAGAAGCTATATTAGCTGGAGTCATTGCTCTTAGATGTGCCTCATTAATAATCTTTGGTAGATCATAGATGGTTAACGTCTTTCCTGGATTATTTTTTAGCCAAGCATTTATTCCTGAACTGCAAAGCCTTTTAAAGGGCCCGAATACGGATAAATCAAGTGGCTGCAATCTGTGCGAACAGTGTGGTGGAAATGAGAGCATGACCACACCGTTTGCTTTGCATAAATTTATCGCTGTAACACTAAGGTGTGATGAATGATTATCCAGGAGTAGAAGCACTGGTTTTTCTAGAGATGGCTGGCTATATTTAATGAAGTGATTAATAAACATCACAAAGGTTTCCTCATTCATCCATCCAGAACCATTGGCTGCTCCAATACATCCTGGAGGACCATCCCTGATAAAATGTTCGCGGTAAGTTTTCCGAGGAAAAAGAATCATTGGAGGCATGGCAGATCCTTGGGCACTTACAGCTGCGGCCATTGTGACTTGTTCATCTCTTTCAGCTGACGTGAGAGCACCAACTTGTTTTGTTCCCTTGGTCGCCAGTATTTTATTAGGGCGTAAAACTGTGTTCACACCAGTTTCATCCATGTTCCAAATTCGGTGTGGCTCTAAGCCAAACCGATCATAAACGTCACCCAGTTTTTCAAAAAATTTGCATACATTTTCTTTATTAAAGCTTGTGCATCTCGCTAAACTTGTCGCCTCTGGCTGCCGAATTGATAAACGCGAATTGCGTTGCAGAAAGTAGGAAAACCAATCATCTCCTGCTTTCTTATTTTGAAGCCAAGATTCTGGCACAGTTATTTTGTAAAATGCGGCGCATTGATAAGCAACTTGCTTGACGTCCACAGGAGTAAGTCCAAACATTATCTCGCTCGATCTTTTGATGTACGAAGCTAATTTTAGTTCCTGCTCCGCTGTAAACACTTGTTTGTGTTTTGAATAACCAAACGTAATTTGGCCATTCTCAATTTCTGCGTTATTTTTAATTTTTTTTTACATACCTCGAAAGTGTTGAGTAATGCAAATTAAAGTCTTTGGCGACTTTTCTAATTGTAAAGTTCTTGTTACCATCATTTTCCATAACTCCTGAGGTGTCTGTCCCCTGTCACTCTTTTTTATAATGACGCATCTATAAATAAAAAATGTGTGTAAGCATTTAAAAAGACCGCCAAGTATGTGAACGGGGTACATTGCAACAGTTGTTGCAACGTGCCCCGTCACACATTTTAGTTTTCTAAGTTGTATAAATCTTACCTTGAATACTTTTTCGATGATTATTCTACGCAAAACTATAGACAAATGTTCACTCTTTATCGCAAAGTTCAAATAAAAGCACTATGACACTTGTTACTTTAATAATACAACTGCATTGACAATAATAGCAAAATTACTTATTCTGTCGTGAGCACAGATGTGACGATTACTCATATACTACAGCCAGTAGGCCCGATTCTACCCGACGCCTCTACGAACCATTAAGTTACACGTATTTCGTACAGGTGGCGGTACCTATATCTTATCCGTGAAAAATATTATGTGCACTGTTGCAAATTACCCCTGTTGCAACTTGCCCCGGTCTCCCCTACATATCGCGGTCGCAATGAAGCGACTGCATTCGAAACTCGTTCTATGATTCGGCTAGCTGAGGTTTTTGACACACCCAGAAAATCACCAACAACGACAAGCATACTGCCTGTTGCATCTTGCAATCTTAAAGTTAATAGAACTTGGTGCATCGGTTGTACACATCCTCCTCTACAAAATAAGTGTAGGTATACTAAAAAAAACTTTATAGTTAAAAGCGAGCGCAAACTTACCTGTTTGTGGGTATTATTATCTGGTTTTCGATTTCATGTAGCAAGTGAACTACAGTAGGTTTCATTAAACGAAACCTATCAAAAAAGTTGGCATCATTCCATTTCTTCAAATGATTTATACGATAATTGTAAATTTTAGGACGTCTAATAACATCTTCATACTCATCATCAGAGGAACTTGATGAAGGAAACATTTTTTCAAGCGAATTTACAGCGGAGTTGGAAAGATTGGAAATACAATTTGAGGTTAGGATGCAAACTTTAACGCGACTTTAGCTATTAAAGTAAGCTCGACGGGACTTTAAATTAAATTCCCTTTAAAGTGACTTTAAATTTTAAAGAACGATTATGAAACACAATCTGAACTTAAAGTTTCCTTTAAATATTAAAGCTACTTTAAAATTATTATGAAACCGGGCATTAGTTGTATTATTATTTTCCATGTTAGAATCACGATACGGGGATGATTTTACTGCTACATCATTTTGCAAAATTGAACTTTTGTTTCCTTTGATATTGTATGTAGATGTTGATGCGAGAAGATTTCGGGACTTTATGTCGTGATTGTCATTGTTTTCTGAATTAGATTCTCCTATACCACCACACCAATATTATTACCGACGTTATTGGTGTTAACCCATGAATGCCCAGACATTCAAATAATTGCAAAATTTTGTATTTTCAAGTTTTATTGTTTAGAAACGTTTTAAATAAGATCCAGTATTATTTTTTTATTTTTTTTATATCAAAAAATTAACGATGCGTTGGCGCACGCTTGGGAGAATGGGGTATAACTAGTGATACCAAAAATATTTATTTTGTATGGAAGCTTTCAAAGCATTCAGGGTGTAAATGAACGTTACATTTTTTGCTTATAAAAATAGATTGGCATTTGAATTGCTGGTATCTTCGACGGGCCTTATTTTTATGTACTTTGATAAGGTGCCCAACGTTATCAAAGCGTATTTCACTTGGCAAATGATTATTCTGCGGTCTTCCTAGGCTGATCGCTTTTAGAGTGTTCTCGTCACAATTACGTGGATTTCTCATAATTGTTTCGTTGTCAAGCTTCATCAAGGCCACAGCAATGTAAAACCGAAAATTTACTTGAGATATTTTCTCTTTGTGTCCAATTCTGTGTATTTTCCAAGCATTTACAACGGCACTATTAACTAAATTTATGAACAACGGCCACCACCATTTCTTGCCTCGTATACGAATTCGATAATTACTATCCCATGTAGATCCACTCCGCCCATGAACTGATTATAGTCTGATATCACGTTCGGCTGGGGAATCGCAACTTCTTTTTTCTACTGCCGGTCATATCGTTTGGCGTTGACTAGTGGTAGGACGGTGCCGTTGTTTGTTGCGATAGTGACTACCGAATTGTCATTCCAGCGTACCATCATTATTTCTGCTAATTTGTCAAATGAGTTATCGTAAGAGCCTCTATCTTTTTTCCAATGGATTTGGTAGTTTCAAGCGGGCAGTTAAAAGTTCTATTTTCGGGAATGGTTCCTGTTGCAGAGAAGTTTTTCTCACTGAGGTATTTGAATAGATTATAGGAAGAAAAGAAGTTGTCGAAGAAAATTCTATGCTCTGATGGATTCTCTACCACAGACTGTAACGAAGCGTTACTATTTTTTTGTTTATTTTGACTTTGAGGATTCCGTTTCAGTTGTTTACATTATGCCGTTTTGTTTAAAAGCTTGTTTGATTGATTTTAGTAATTTTATTGTATACCGACCGACGATTTTCCGAATGCACCCCGTATTATTTGCATATTCACCGATACATGTAAATGTAATTACTAACCGTTGATTTAATGTTTTACGTTTCATAGCCGCTCAAAGTATTTTGTTTATTATGCACCGTATCACCACATGTTGCATTCTTGTGTTAAGTTGTTATCCTTATCAGAGGCTGCTTTAGTTAGATATCATTATTGGGAATGATTTCAGACACCGTTTATTTTTCTTTGCTGTCATTTTAGGTATGTTTACCGATTTATGTGAATACAATTATGTACCGATAAATTTATATTCAGAACCGAATAAGGCAATTTATTTATTTTTGCGCTGTTTGGCAATATTATGAATTCACATTTTATTTTGTTAGCAGTACTAAATACCGTTTTATTTTTATACCGTTATTAGAGTTATGTTTAATTACCGGTAGCATTGTTATATGATTATTTGACTTTAATAATTATGTCCGACACCGGTAATTTGGTTTATTCGAACTGCATTTGCGCTCGGAGATCTGATAACCGCGTCTTCGACGCAAAAGCAGTGGGGCATCAAGGTGGATCCTACTCTCGGCGGATATGCGTGAATTAAACAGAATTTTGTAAACACCGTTAGCCAGCGGGTATAAATACAGCCCCTCGAGCATTAAACGCTCAGTTCTTACACTCGATCCAGCTCTTCTAGAAGACCAGCCAACCAGAGAAGGAATCAAGGTACAATCCAACCCCGAGGCACCGTTTGGGTAAGGACTTGTATTATTTCGGCATTTTTTTGATTTCAATCATTGTGTATACCGTTCTCTCTCTCTCTCTCTCCCTCTCGCGCTCTCTCGCTTCCACCAACCGACCCCGCACCTTTCCCTCCCTACGGAATTCACCATCGCTGCGTCTGTCCTTAGGTGGTGCTTTTCCAATCCCGTCTCTCTCTCTCCGCCTTACGGCTGCGCTTGACCTGACGTAAGTTTCCCTACGGAATTTACCATCGCTGCGTCTGTCCTGAGGTGGTGTTTTTCCGATCCCGTTTCTCTCTCTCCCCTTACGGCTGCACTTGACTTGACGTAAGTTTTCCTTACGGAGTTCACCATCGCTGCGTCTGTCCTGAGGTGGTGTTTCTCCGATCCCGTTTTCTCTCTCCCCCTTGCGGCTGCGCTTGCCCTGACGTAAGGTTCCTTCCGGAGTGCACCGTCGCTGCGTCTGTCCTGAG
>JABXWE010020023.1:0-20603 GCA_014611495.1 Limonius californicus | reverse complement strand
ATATATATATATATATATATATATATATATATATCATAATATAGTAATATATGGCAACTCTGAACTACATTAGAACTATTTCGATAGAGGCATTTTCGTATTACTGTAACATTTCATTAAATACAATAGAAAAATTAGAAAGTACCATATATAAAATTATGCTAATACACGTTGTCATTATTCCCAACTTCCATTTGTTACAATTTTCATTACTTCCCATAAATTTTTAAGTAGTAATGCATCTTGTAGGAATGTATATACAGTGAGAATTAGTTAGCATTATCATAAAGATAGATTGCATGGATGTAAGTTTAATGCGTATAAAACACGGGAACCATTTGCCACTGATCTCCCTTTTAGTATAAAACTTTAGTGAAGAAAACGGTAAAAACTAAAAATGTTACACTATACTTTCATTGTCTCCAACTTCTGATAATTAAATTTCAGTTATTTCCTCCGTTATTTCCAATGCAGTGGCAGAAGATAATCTTGTACTACAGTGGAACTATTTTCCACTGGTTGTAAAATTCCCTATGAGAACATTAAACACCGCAAATACAATAACTAGTTACCAATATTAAAAAACACGGTCATTACTCCAAACTTCTAAATACTACAATTTTCATAATTTCGAAGGAGTAGAAGACCCCATCCTAAACTGCTGAAACTTCCCATTGACTCACTTTTCTATTTCTATAAAAATAAATTATAATTAGATATAAAACGGAATTCGTTAAATATAAAAATATTTTGTAAAGTTAGTATCCGCCATCGTTGTACTCAAAATCCGATTATTATAATTTGCTTTACTGCTACTGCAATAGCAAAAACCAATTTCAAGCTGAATTGAAACTAATTCTCATTGGAGCTATCAGCTGCTATTATAAATATTTTTAAGAAAGTTGAAATAGCTAAATATAACAAATAGTAAATAATATTACAAAATAATATCAATGTTGCAAACTTCTAACTACTACAACTTATGTAATTTCAAAGTAAGTGCAATAACAGTCGCCACTGCATTGCAACAGCTTCCCATTAACTACTTCCTGTTTTTATAAAATTTCTTTGGATAAAACCATAGACAAATAAACACCATGTTTATAATAAATAATGTAAAATGTTAGAATCCACTAACATTGTTCTCAACTTTACAATTTTCATACTGCCATTGGAATAGTAAAAACTAATCCCGAATCGCCCTAGAATGATTTCCCACCGGCCCTTTCTGCTAATATAGAAGAATCAATATGTAAAAAATAGTTGATAATGTAAATGCACACCGGCATGATTCCAAACTTCCACTGATTACAACTTTCCTGATTTCCAATCAGGTAGTAAAATTTAATCCTAAACTGCACTGGCACTAATCCCTATTGAATCGTTTACCGCCACTATTAAATTCCATTGGGTAAAACCGGTTACAGTTAACCTACAAATAAACAAATAATAATGTTAATATAGGGTGCCACTGTTGCTAACTTCTGATGTATACAATTTTTAATATTTCAAGTAGAATTGCATATTTCTACTACCTCTCTTCAAACAACACACACAAAAGAAACACTTAACAAATACCTTGTTTTATGTACTATAAATTCATTAATATAAACATTTTCACTTTACCCAAAACTGATGGAATAAATTAGTAATATAAAAGGAAAATGGTAAAAAGAGAATAGACAATGGAAAGAATAACTTTTAGTTGGGTGTGTGTAGTGCTTCGAGCTTTAACTGCGACATTTTTGGTAGCGAGTGCTCGTCGCTCGAGGTGAATATGGTTCTGAATGCTTTTGTCAATGAGTGAAATGGAGAATAAGAGAGCAAATGGACTTTCTAATGCCTTTGCAAATTCTCTTCATGTGTCGTAACCTAGGATTTCTACGGCATTTCAACGCAAAGCTGATATGGTACTGTATGAGATGTGAAGTAGGGATTACCTGCGTTTATTCTACCGCTTCAGCTTCATCCTTCTCTTTCATAAAAGGCCTACCCGAAAGGATAAAATGAAATCATCCCCGAAACTCCGAGAAAGGCATTTAGAGGACGACGTCGGTGTATTAAGGAAATGGCACAAAAAAGTTTTATAATTACTTTTCAAAGTTCTGCTGCTTACGTTTGTCTGAATATATTTTTGATTTTAATTTCCAGATATCCTTGCATATCAAAAGTTTCATCTTACACAACTAATTTGGAACTTTTCGGACGAAACGAGCTCGGCACGCTGACAATGTCGCCCTTTCCTTAAAAAGGGGTTATCTTGTTAAACGAAAACAATTACAACATCGAGAAGTAAAACCGGAGATGTAATAAAATTTCCTGCCAAGAGAAACAGAGAAGCAAAATACAAATCAACAAGCAGAGAAGATGTGATTTCACATTATCGAGTTTCCTGAAGTATAAAATTACTAGTTTCATGTTGTTGCAGTCATCATTAAACTTCAAACAATTTTTATTTTAAAATAGAAAAAAAAGCTAATTAAGTATGTATTGAAAAGCAATTTGCAGTGAGCTAAGGTCAAATAAGATTTAACCCACCAGCAGTAAATGCCATTAAATCTAGGTGTTTAAAAATCTTTAACCGGAAGAAAGTTTTAACACATTTTCCTACTATTCTGCAGTTTTAGTTCGAGAATGCCATGAAGGGTATTAATACAAACTAAATCATTTACTACTCATCTTTTTAAAAGTGTAACCTCTACGATTTCTTTTTAAATATAAATTTAAGATTCGAATAGCTCTTCAAATCAGTTAAACATTCAATTATTTAATAGCCCTCATGCATTACAATTACACTGCACACAGTTCATTTTCCAAATATGCTTCGAACGTGGTTGAAATAAAAAAAATATTTTTCGAACGTATTTTTTCTAGGGATATTGATTTAAATTTAAATTGATACAGGCGTCAAAACCTTCAACACCTTTTTTCTTATTAGCAAAGCAAGTAGATTAGCCATAATGGAAAATAAACTAGGACGAATGAACAAAAACCAGTAAGATTCACGAATCATTTACGAAACATCTTTCAGCCTCTAGATTTTTGAATCTGAAAGACCAAGGAAAACCATCTTGGAATGAACCTCTTCGAATTGATCAAGAAATAGAATTCGCCTCTCCTAAAGAAATAATTACTAAATCAGAAAAGAACATTAATACGAAAATGTTTTCCTAATTACTGCTGATATCCTAAAATAGCTTCCTAGAAAGGCAACAGTTAAAATAACTGATCTGATTAATGCTACTTTTAGACTAAGGTATGGCCCAGACTGAAGAAAATCGTAGAGGATATACTACAAATCTAAACCAGGTAATCCACCTCATATAGCCTCTGCAGGCAGACCAATTTCCTTGTTGCCGGTTATGTAAAAGCTTTCTGGGAAGCTGCTGATTAAAAACATGAAACCCATCATTGCAGAAAAAAATAGTCTTAAATCGTCAGAATGACTAACATCATAGAGAAGTCGTTAGAAGCATAGAATATATAATTGTATGCTCTTTGCTACAGAATAAAAGCGTGTGTGTCTTCCTAGATGTACGTATGGTACAGATGTAGCTCTTACTTCCTAAGCAATATTCAGAAATACACAATTCATACATTTGGAAAGATACTTTAGACATTTCGAACCAAGCAAGAAGGAACGTACTCTGCCATAAATGAAATTAAAACCGGGGTACCACAGGGAAGTGTACTAGGTCCGGTTCAGTACCTATTGTATACTTGTCAACTAGAAAACAATGCTATTGCCAGCTTCGCTGACGATACTGCAATCTCAGCATTAGAAAACAGTAATGAGGAAGCATAAATAAATTACAAACAGCCATCAATCACATACACTACTGGGCAAAAAGATGGAAAACCAAGCTCAAGGAGACAAAGTCAGTTCATGTCAACTTCACAAAAGAAAAATAAACTATATCCCAGTTCAAACCTGTATGGACCTACGGCATCCAGCTATGGGGATGTACTAAACAAATTACTACAGATATCTTCCAGAGATTTCAAAATAAACTTTATATCACTTCCGGCTATACTCGAAATTTTACGAATTCACTACAAACATATTCATTTTGCGTTTAAAATTCCACTTAACACCGAATCCAAGCTTTAGTAGTTTAAACTAAAAACAGAAGAAAATATATTTCTAGGGATTATTATTAAATGTATGAGAAAGTCCCAAAGAAGACTTTCGCTTATTTTTCAAACAAACATTTCAAAACAGATTGCGCCGTTCGAGAGACATTATTGGTTGTTTCAGCTTTTCCCTGCAAATTTTTTTTATTAATTAAATTTTCACATGAAACCAAACATTTGATATATTCATACATTTTAAATTTGGAAGACCGTGGTATCAGAAAATTTACGCAAAGGTTATTTGAACATTTATAATTAGAAATATAATTTTCACCACAGCAAGCAATGACTGAACGACTTGATACTTCTTCACAAAATGTTGTGTGCTTTAATGGGAGACTAAATACTACTTTTTAGCTTATGTTTAAATGTTATAAATTTAAAAATGGCGGCTAGGCTCCATCTTGAATTATTCTTTAAATGGCAATGGCAGTCGAGTGACACCTCATTTGAAAAGTATTTTAATTCTGCATCTGATCCTTAAGTTTCATAAAAAAATATTCATCCAGAAAAAAATGACAGATGATTGAAAATATCAAGAAATAAACCGTAAAAGGTATGCTTTCGAAATGTTCACCATTGAAGAATGAACAATAAGAAGAAGAAGATTCTAAAACACAACAAAACGTATTTTATACAACAAAAACTGAATAGTAATACTATTTTAATAAACCTTCCTCTGTTATTTTACGTCGTAAATCCAAAAGGGCATCGGCTTTTGTTTGAAAAACTTGCGATTTAAGATACCACCACAGAAAAAAGTCCAACGGAGTCAGGTTATAGGATCGCGGAGGCCATTCTGTTGGACCACGACGACCAATCCATCGTCGAGGATACGTTGTATCGAGATAATTGCGAACTTGTCTACCAAAATGCGGAGAAGCGCCATCTTGCTTGAATATGATATCCATGTCAAATCCGTTTTGATTATTTTCAGCAATCTCAACTATTAACGGATGGATGAGGTTTTCCAGCATGTTCAAATACAATTCCCCAGTAAGGTTTCCGTCGATAAATAAGAGACCTACGATATGGTCGCCAAGTATTCCTATCCACACATTCAATTTTTGCTGAAATTGGGTGTGACCTTCCCGGAAAACATGGGGATTTTCATCGCATCGGTATCCTATATTTCGTCTGCTAACAAACCCATTTCAAAAAGCTGTGCATTCGTCACTAAAACAGATACTACGAAGACAGGATGGGTTTCCTGCAATGGTTTGGGTCATGACTCCACAAAATTCAATGCGTCTATCCGAATCATCTTCAATCGACTGGTGTAAAATCTTCATTTTGTATGGATGGAACTTATGCCGTTCAAAATCTTTTGGACAGTGGTCGCCGATACATCACATATCACAATTACATGTGAAGTTGTTTGCTGCGAATGTACTACCATCTTCTGAAACTACGGGTCGTCCAGGGTTTTTCCTGTTTTGCACACTTCCAGTGTTAATAAATTTTTGCAAAAGTTCTCTTACATATGTCTTCGAAATAGGATGGTCGGGAAGACGTTCATTAAATATTCTCTCGGCTTCGTGAAAGTTTCGATTGGATTCAGCAAAAATAAAAACTGCTTCAGTTTGTTCCTGCAAAGTTCGAACATTCGCCATAATTATTGTTAATATCACCGGTTTTAAAGCTCAATATTCAAACGTGAGCAAACACATTAACTGAAGTAATGCAACAGAACAGAAATACCAATTATTTCAATTGTTTTACTTCTGTTGTTCCGCCTCCTACATTTTTTTAGCGTTTTGCTTAATATCAGAAACAGATAATTTGGAAGTCTGTCATTTGTTTTTGAATCTATAAAAAATTTCCAGAATTATACTCTACTCAAAGAGACCTTTCAAATGAGGTGTCACTCGACCACCATTACCATTTCTAAAATATTTTAAAATTTTGTGAAGAAGTATCAAGTCCTTCAAAAGTTAGTAGGGGGAAGACATTTTACGACCGCATTGTACATATTTAAATTTGAATTTAATTTTTGCAGAAAAAGTTTCAAAAATTAAATTTATGTTACTCGAATATTTTATATTAATGTACCACAAAGTGCTATGACTCATTGGAATATTCTTAAGTTGTAGAAAATTGAGTAAAATCCCGCATACGGTCCTGTTCCCATTCTTGATTTTGAGCGGTCCCAGCTTCAGCTACAAAGAAAAACGGCAAACAGGTGAGAAAGAATAAGGTTAAATTTCATTTTAAAATTCTTTAGAAATGTAAAGAGCTTCCGTACAGCACGCTAAAAGGCAAATGAAAAAAATTCAATAATCTTGGAGCAATGTAAACACTAATTACTCTTCCCATATCACTTGTAGTACACACTGAAAATACAGCCTGAATTTTAAATCTGTTGACCCAAGCACGTAATTTATGGCCCTTCCACATACTTTTTTGGCGCTGGAAGGAAAAAACCGCAGAGCCTTAATCAGCGTTTACATTGGAAATGAATCCCATGATATATCGTTCCACAGAAATTGTAATTGTTAATACTAATTTATTTCTTCTGGATAATATGGAAAAGCAAAGAATTGACAGAATTAACGTTTAAAAAAGCTTCAATATTTCTAAATATTCATTCAATTATTGTTAATACACATAATGTATTTACAAACGCTATCTACAGCTATTATCGACACTATAGGATGCACTCATCATAAATTAACGAGATTTTTACTTTACATAAAATATATGATAACAATGCGACGTGGATTAAGCAGATCAATAAGGGGCCTACATATACTTTGCAGTTTTCACGATTATGAGAACACTTAGTTACGCCATTGAATAAATAAAAAATCCCCCTTCGAACAAAAGCCATCGATTTAAAACTAAAAACAAATTCCCTTGAATACAATTTTACAGCAGCGTTAAATAAACAAGTTGGGACTCTCTCAAGGAAACTGGGCAAACGATATCTTATCTTGAATCTACTACTCCATGCATTATTCAAAAAAATATTTGAATTGGACTTCCAAATACACAACTTTATCCCCATTTAAATGAACAGCATCTCTTGGAGTTTCCGAGATCCTCCACTGAAATTGGTTCATCTCGTAAGTATAGAGTGTCCTGCAAGTATGTGACAAGCTCGCGGTTTTGTCAATAATAAAAACAATTATGTATTTATTATTTTACTATCTCGAAGTTCTAAACCCTCACAAATGAAACGGAACTACCTACAGAATGGTGATAAAATCGATGAAATATCCATATACGACGTCCAAATAAATAAACAGATAATCACAATTTGCACCTCTAAGTTGTCCAATAAAAACAACTTGTCACAGTTTCATCAAATATCCCATAAAATCATTTACACATCCATTACCCTCTTTTCAAAATCTGATTAGGACAAATACACCATTGTGTTTCAAGCCTAATCGGTGAAATTGTGGCAAAACTGCCAACAATTAGTTTTTATATCTGAGAATTTCACCTCCTCCTTTAGTTCTATCTACAATTATGTAGAACACATTGGGATTATAATGGGCTATCGAACATAAAGCTTGATTTTAGCAGCAAGGTAAAGTTACAACATAGGTGATTTTAAATTTCAAATTAAAAGACTATAGTAACAGTAGAAAACTGGTTCGCATGTTGGATGTATACAATGACCTTTTGATATATATGGTAAATGACTAAAAAATTGATATTTGAAGAAGTACATATTTTATACCGGTTAATATAAAAGATGGGGTTTATTCTATAAACATCACATAAACAAAATTTTTACATAATTCTCGCTTTAGCAATATAACTTGAATTGTTGGGAAACCATACACGTATCGACCTATTTTTAAATTGTTTTAGAAAAGAGTAATTTGGAAAATAAAGCAAAAAAAATCTCAATCATAATCACAAAAAATGATGAAGGTAGGCAACAAACTAAACGATAACAAATCCGGTAAGGTGAGAAAACATTAATTACAAATTTGTAAGACTTAACGGACATAACAGAGTATAAAGTAATAGCATTTTAAGTATCTAAAGTGTAATAGTTTAGTGTACTTTCAAATGACCATTTGCTGCCACTACCCTGGTTGCCTATCTCGTAGGCGTATTCAAAAATTGCATCGAAGAAATTTTACTGACTAAACACAAGCCTTAAAGTCCTTCAGAACCGGCCATGATAAACGTATGTATCTTAATTGGTACAGAGTATGCAAGTTAGGCAACCAGTTCAACAGAAAGTTAATGCAATTATCTAACTTGCGCTTTTAAGTTAGACTGTGCTAATTAAGAAAGCAGATATTATCAAGTCATAGCCTGCTCCAAACGGTTACATTTTCGAACACGCATTATTTAAAAGAACTGATGTATTAAACCACCCTGTATACGGTGCAAAATAAAAACATTAATATGAACATAGCATTGAGGTTCCATATTCCATATTCATATTAACTGTTGAGATTGTTAGTTTTATTTGATTGCTAGGCAGTTACTATTTTGAACTAGGTATTCGAAAAGGAAGCCGTAGAGTACAGCGTCTCTACGAAAAAGCCTTACTGTGAAAATTGCCACCAGCGTAACTGTACGAAGCGTTTCCATAAAAGAACCCAGTGGTGAAATACAATCTTCCCGAAAATCTTTCCATTCCAAATTCCGCTAGTAGAAATTCTGTTAGCATTCTTTCGTAAAATACCTCACTGTAACAACATTTAAAGTTGAGAATCACGCCTGTTAAGCATCTATCGTAAACATGCCGCCAGGAAGAATTTCATTGGTCAAAAATCTTTTCAGCTATAAATCCCATCGGTAAAATGTATCGGTACAAAATGTTTAACCAGGAAACATCACTTTAATAAAATAAATGGTTTCTGTTAATGGATCAATCGACCAAAAACATTATCTTATAAAATTTCCATGGCAGAAATCCCGCTGTTTTTCCATTAGTAAGAACTGCCATTCCAGCAAACCTAATCAAAATTTTGTAACATAAAGATCGCGTTTCCAAAATGCTACTTTATAAAACCTTTCAGCATCAAATACCTCACACGTAAAAATCTGTAAAAAATACCCCAACAAATTCTATTACATCGTGATTCAAAATTCTTCAATAAGTTTCCCGCTGGGTAAATTCCTCCTCCTAAAATCAAACGTTATGCCCAGAAAATACTTCAAATACTCACTGATTAAAAATCATGTTGGTAATAATCGTTCCATCAATATCTTATTGTATCAAGTTCTACTATCATAATCTTGTTGTACCAAATTACATTATCAGAACTTTCGAAGTAAGGACATTTAGATACCTAGACGCAGCAATCAATGAAGAAAACGATATAAGAGAAGATATAACGACAAGAATATCCATAGCAAACAAAGCATACTACTCCATGTAAAATGTGTTTAAGACTAAATCGTTATCAAGAGGAACAAAAATAAAGATGTATAAAACAATAAAACGACAGCTACTTACCTGTGGAAGCGAAACATGGAAGCTCTTATCAAGAAGGAGGAAGATAAGCTAAGACTTTTGAATGGAAGCTACTGTACAGGATTTTTGTGCCAACAGAAGAATAAGGGCTCTGGCGACAGAAGCACAACTATGAATTACGGAAGCTCTATAATGAACCAGATGTGGTAAATGTCATAAAAAATGCCAATATCAGATGGATAGGGCATATGCATGGCACCACAACCCGCAAGGTGTTCAACAACGAGCCAAGAACAGCACGGCCAAAAGGAAGACCACATACGAAACGGCTATACAATGTGTACAAGGACGGGGGTAGATAGAAAGAAACCATTGAGTCGGTAAAGACACTGTACGGGTAGCAGAAACCGAGAAAAATAACTTCGCTAGTTAACAAATCCGCTGGTAATGAATGCCATTTTAAAATCCCTTTACGAAGCCCCATTTGTAAAATAGTAATTATGCAAGAATCATAACTAAAATACACGTCAGTTCAAAATTTCGATATCATTCAAAATCATGCCAATTACAAACTTCTACAAATATACCCTTGGTTCAAACTTCATTACTCTAAAATACGTGTACGTTTTCGCCATCAAAAAGTAGGCATAATACGAAACCTACGATAAACTTCACTGTCTAAAATCCCATCGGCAAAAAATCTTTGTCAGTAAACATCAAGCAGGTTTACATTCATAGAAAGATTCCTTAATAAAACTTTGACTGGATTTAATTAAATCAGAAATTATAAATTTCGCCGGTTAAATTATTCTTCCTGAAATGTTCCATCTTTAATAAAGCTAGGCTAGTTTTGCTTTATAAATAAAAAAATTTTTCCTAGCGTGCGTATTGGAAAAAATGTAACTTCCTGTTTTGCCTTTTTAAGATTTGTTGCTTGTTTGCCTTTTTTGGTTTCTTGACGTTTGATAACGATTTCTTAGTTTTTGTGCCTTTGCAGAATGTTTTATGAGCAAAGCGCTTCTTTTGAGCTCAAGTATAATTACAAAATTTCTTAGAATCCTAGAATTTAATATAAATGAAACACGTTTTCTTAGGGAAAACTGAAAAGAAGCTTTCTGTTAATCTACTTAGTACATTCCTTAAATACCTTTCCAGTAATTATTATTTTGTTGCGATTAAAAATTTAGTTTTCTAAATAATTAAGGAAACAGAATGAGTTAGTGTTGAATTTACCAAACTAAGCTGATACTTCTAGCATATCAGGAGGTTAACTTTTTCCCATTTTAGTGATCTGTAACTCTTTTTTGATCTTAACCTATTCCGCCTATAATAATAAACAATCACCCCAGTTAACAACACAGATAATAAAAAAAAAAATTACTAGAAATAAATCCTGTCATACGAAGCTTGTTCAACTGAAATCCATCTTTGCTTAACTTAGCCTTGAAAACAAATGCAATAATTCAAATGACGTTTGTTAATGTTAGTTTTGTAAGCAACACATTCATAAGTTTCTGGCGTTTCATTTTGATTCTGACTTTTAAAACTTTGATTTTGAAATGGCGTTTGTTGTTGAAAATCCCTCCAAGTTTGATCAGCGAGCGATCCTACAATTTTTACGCGCTGAGGGTGTACAGCCATTCATACGCGAATGCAAGCAGTATATGGCAATGCATGTATTGCATACCCAAGTGTGAAGGAATTGTGCCGAAAATTTAAGAATGGAAAAGAGGGGACTATGGATGAGCCGCGACCAGGTGCACGGTGTACTTCATTAACAGAAAACAATATGGCATGTATGGAAGGTCTTATTTGAGAAAATGGTAGAATTTGAATTAGAGGAATTTCAGAAATTGTTGGTGCGAGTGTAGTATCTGTCCATAGTATTGTTCGTAATCTGGGTTACAGCAAATTTTGTTCGCAAGAATTCCTCGTCTTTTGTCTAATGAACAAAAATGCTTGCGAATGGGCTTATCTCTGCAGCACCTCACAGACTATAAAGAAAATGGTGATGGCTTTCTTCTGTCAATAGTTGCTGGTGACGAAACTTGGTGCCATTACTACGAGCCATCCAGTAAGCTATCGTAGATGCAGTGGAAACAAGTTCACCACCACCGAAGCAATTTAAAGGACAACCTACTGCAGGCAAGGTGATGTTAATATTTTTTTTCGACCACGAAGGACCCTTATTGATACAGTTTAAGGAACCTGGCGTAAATGTTAATCCAAATCTGTTCAATGAAACTTTGAACAAGCTTCATCAAGCAATAAGACGAAAACGTCCAGGAAAACTTAGCTTGTGGTCATTTTGCTGCACGACAATACTAGGTCCCATGTTGCTAATGTGGTATAAGAAAATATTCAACGAGAGAAATGGAGGGTTTTAGAGCATCCATCCTATAGCCCGGATCTATCGCCTTGCCATTACCAAATTTTTGGACCGCTGAGGGACTTTACAAGGTCAGCATTTTGAGTCTGACGCAGAAGTACAGATGTCTGTGGAAGATTTCTTCAATGAGCAGCCACAAGATTTCTATGAGCAAGGTATACGTCGCTTAATAAAACAATGGGATAGTTGTCTTTTTTCCTGTGAGATTCTTTGCTGTCGGAATGTTTTGTGGCTACAGATTTACAGGCCAGACTTCTGGCTGTTGGGCGTTCTCATGACAAGTTTACTAGTTTGGGACTTATAGCAATAGTATCTGCTGGTGAGATATTTAATAGGATAGACCGCATAGACGAGTAGGTATAGCTGCAGGTTGTGCGACAAGATATCCCGAGTTCGATACCCGGTAACCACCATAATATATAGGTGGTTTTTTCAAAAGGAATGTTAGCCTCTTAGTAGACTCAGCTTTAAATTAGTACTCAGAGATAACACCTGAGAGTAATAATAGACGACTGGCCACACTACCTTACTCGTAATGCGAACGGCCGTAGCAAAAGTAGGAGCTGTACATGCTTACATGCTACTTTCCTAAAGGCGTCGTGATGCTATAAATTGCCACTATTATTATATTTAAGAGCAAGTTTTGCGTTCAAAAGCTTTGTCCGGCGAGATCGTCACCTAAAATTCTCACATAAGATTTAACAATTAATCAAGAGGTTTCCTAAACTTTTGCCATTTATAGTTATAAACTTGTACAGTTGCGTGGGACACGCTATATACGAGGTGAACGCAAAAAATTCCATACAAATGTCGGTTTCCTGTTATGCATAATACAAGCAATGCAAGTTGTATTAGACATGAAAACCTCGGTAGTAGCAAAGAAACATGCTAGGGTGTATTTGCGAGCTTCGGTGTACAAAGAACGATAATTAATACGTTTTCCCCGTTTAGCTGCAACGTGACAGCTTTAGTAAATTACTTGAACTTATGCAATTGTGCATGTACTTAATGCAGCGAAATATTAGTTCGGTAAAGTTGCGAGACCAGAGCTCTTTCTTTTTTAAAGCAACTTGTTTCCAACTTCGTCAGAACAGGATAATGCCGCACGTATTTTGCACGAACATCTTATTAGGAATTTTTAAAAACATGCCACTCTTGTCGCAAACTTTTCGGAAGAAATTTATTAAAAATACTTAAACGAATTAAAGTCTAAAATGCTGACTAAAGAAGTCGATGCAATAAATTACGGGCTCAGCTTTGGCTTTACGGGACCGGTGACGTCATTGGCATTTATACGCCTGCTAGATTGACCGATAGTCCTATACAATGCAAACAGTTGACGATGGAGTAAGTCGATAACGTCAGAACAACGGATGGGACAACCTGTTGTAATCTAAAGTTGGTAAACTGCAATCTAAGGGGTAGTTCTGCCTTACATGAACTTGTTAGATCAGCAATTTTGCGCGCGGATAAAACGACGACTAGAATTTGCTCCATTTGCAACAGTGGCGCAACAGTAAAATTTGCGGAACTGCAAAACACACAAAACTAGAAAAATATACAAAAGTGCTTTACTAACGGAAATCTGGAGTTGCTCTATATAGTCTAACGCGTAAGTTTTTGTAATCATCTTTAAAGATATTACTCAAACTTGTTAGTCCCTATTATTTACACATGCCTTTTTGTGAGACTTAAATTGCCCCTTGGAAGGTACACAAAAGTCGTAGGCGTTTACACATTCTTTTTAAGACGACGTTTCAATCTACGACGTTCAGTGCAGGGGATCTTTCAGCAGTACGTCTGTATTTGATTTTGAAAAAAAATTACATTTTTAAGTCACTTTTACAGATCTATTCTTTGCGATCAACGTTAAAAGATGAACTAAAAAAAAACCAAGATTTTCGCTCAGTTACGGTTCCAATCGGATATCTTCGCTTGCCTTTTCACGAACGAAACCGACCGACCGTTAATTCTATTATCTATTTTGTATTCAAGACTGACGATGCATCGAAATTCGGGATGCGCAAACTCCAAGGACTTTTCAGTCCCATGGAAAGGCATGTGTAAATAATTAGAGTATATGCTGTTCTGTCTAACAGTTCCAGATATTGAGAAACTATTCTAATGGTGTGTACGTGACTATGCAACGTAGTACATGCAAGTTCATATCTACTAGATGCTAAACAACATGTGATTATTCATTCCAGGAACTGATAAATTCAGAAATTTAACATAAATATTTCTACGCCAAATTAATATAGTATTTCTTTTCATCATCATCATCATTGATAGCCTTCTTGTCCCACTACTGGGCATCGACATCTTCTCTGCCACGTGTTTCTCCTCAGCGCTAATGTAGAAACACGGGAAACCTACAGTTTAACGCCGAATCCGAAGGACAGAAATTCCAGAGAAAGTTTTTAGCATCAAGATACCACGGTTGCAGATATTTCTTTTATTTAATAAAAACTGTTCTATTTCGTAAATGTTACTTCTATTCAACATAACAGTTGTGGCGCATCGTCGTTGATGTTCAACCCACTGGCTAGTTGGTAGCAGCATTCCATTCTTGACGGTCGTCACATTTTCTCGGAAGCCCTCTATAGCTGGTACAACCCGCGTCCTACATTATTCATACAAGGTGTCTCACCTTACTTGCGTAATACTTCACCAAGGGTTAAATGCTTTTCCTATTTATGTATTGTCAGGGCTCCGATTATATAACCTGTGGAAGAGTTAGTAGATATGGTGTTTGTTTATGGTTCAACCGGTGAGACAACCTGACAGACGTGTACCGTATCACCAAGTGTTTGCAAGAGTATTCCAACGTTTTCGAAAGAGATACTGCAAGCGTAAAAGTGAAAGAAACTAGGGAAATAGTAAATGTTATACTTGTGCAATTGGAAAAAGCAATTTTGGCAAAAGTTGATTAACATCCAACGACCAGTACAAGACGAATTTTCGCCACGGAAGATACAAGCACAAGTACTATTTGGCTTAAGGAACATCCCTTTCACTATCAATCGGTACAAGCTCTAATGGAAGAAGACCATGATAACAAAGAAGTGTTTGTCGTTGGGCTGTTCTTCAAGAACAAGTAAACGTTCATTTCCCGACGGAGCCACTTTTAGGCGAAACAGAATTTTTAATCGCCACAAGCACACATATAGAAGGCTGAAGAACCTCATGCAATAGTTGAGATACGTTATCAAAGGCGCTTTTCAACGTTTGAGCCTTCAGTAGCTTCGAAACGGATTGGAAGCAATATTTTATGAGATGCCCTTACAAACTCGTATCAATGCTTTTTTTTTCACATGATGGAGCAGCAGCACATTATTCCGTAGAAGTGCCATGGCCGCGTTTGCCAGACCTAAATCCGTCTGATTTTTGCATATGGACTTATCTAAAACAAATGGTTTATTCTGAACCTATTCAAGACCTATACGGTTTAAGAAATAAAATGAACAATGCTTTTAATCAAGTCAGACAAGTTTCGGGGATTTGTGAATGTATACGAAGTTCTTTTAGGAAAATAATTCGTGTGTGCACTGAAGCAAATAGTGGGCACATTGAAAATCTTGTAACAGTATATTTTAGTTAATCATTTATTAGTTGTGAACTTTTTTTAAATCAGTGTTTATATCCGAAAATATGAATTTGCGAATATATGTTTATTACTGTTAGGAAATGGTTTCTATCTACTGTGAATATTACCTCACAGTAGGTTCACCAAAAAAAATATTTGCATAAGTATATGTAGCTGCTGCCGGCTCTATAACAGCCAGGAAATATGGTTTGAATGAGAAGCCGGCTAGGTAAACGTTTCTTGGAATGTGAAGGAAAAACAAAGGGTGGCAAAGTGTTCAAAACGGTCACTAACGGCTGTCTACAAGAAGCAGTATCGTTGGTAGCTAGGCATAAGCTTGTATATATTTAGCTTAATAACTAATTAATAGCGTATGCAAACCTACTAACTGATTGCCACGCGATTATCCTCTAAGCTGTGGCAAGGTGCGAAATTAGTGTTACCACTTACGTGTTTTTATATATATATATATATATATAGATGGGCTGCAATGGCAATAGCAGCTAATACAAGAAGCGGCGAAGAGATCGTGGAGGTCATGGTTTATACTCCATAAAGTGTAATATGTGTTTACGCGAATGGTTGCCTATTATTTACTTGTTATTAAATGTGGTTCACAAACCCCGAGTCCTATTATAATTCTTATATTAGATCGGTATGCCTACATAAGTAGTTGTTGGAAACAGTAGCATGTTGAATATAAGTAAGCTATACGAGTAGATAATGTGTGTGGCATGGTTAATCATTATTTACCTAGCAATTATTCGGGAGAAAGTCAGTTGGCAAAGGTGGCATCGAAAATGCGACCTCGAATTATTATGATTGCCAGGATAACATCGACTGACTTCTACGCGGGGGATTGGACACTAATTATACTCTCCCCTTCGCATGTGGGGCTCAGAGGTACGCCTCCACCCCCGCGAGTCCTATGAACAACAAAGTGACTGGCTGAACATATTCCAATTACCTGGAACATTCTGGAGGATTGGTGCACCAAAAAATATGCATAATTGTAGTAATTAATCTATGATTACGAGTGGCTGCTGCTACAACAGCTAGTCGCTTGATGAGCATCCGTATCATGTTCGAATCCCAATCTAGGGGCAGGGGGCTGTAGGACCCCCGTGAGTACAACTGCCCAAAATGTATTGAAAGATCAGTAAGTCTGTATTTTATTATCTGTTGCACGCCACCTGCCTGTCGCCGCCAGCGAGTTCTGATCCCATCTGCTGTTTGTTTACCCGGGAACTGCATAAATGAAGAAATGCAGAAGTGCTGCAATCTTATTTACATTTAAAATCCAGTAGTTCTTATACGCCCCCTGTAAGACCGACCCTAACATTAGGATATTGTTGTTTGTTTTTGATCCAAGAATACCTTGGTGAAATATTATGCAATCATGGTGGGACGCCCTATATATTTGTTATGTTCTTTTAAAATTTGCCGCTACATTTGGATTAATGTCGTACTCTAATTGCCGCTTCATAGGAATTAAAAACGTTATTTTAATTGCCAATTTTATGATATTTAGTCTTCGTTATTATTTTCTTTTAAAGATTAATTTATGACAAGACCAATCTCGAGGTTTCCCTTTGTAGGTTAGATTTGTCGTTCAAAAACATTTCCAGAAATTCCTTTGTTAGCAGTGCTAGCTTTCAATTATCGCTTCCCGAATATTTCTCGGAAGACGCACGTGTTAATTTCGTTCTAGAATTTTTTCATAATATGTTGCAATATTTTGGGGGTAATGCAGGTTTGAGTCGCGTTTGTTCTTCAGTTGATTTTACACCCTTGCCGACTCCGGTCTAACCTATTTCTATCTGCGGGGGGGGGGCGTAAATAAATTGAGTGCTGCGAACAACTATCGACAAATGTCGGATTTATAGAAACATACTGGATTTTATCCCTGTAAAGGCAATTCATTGCGAATTTGCCGATCGTCATTGGCGGATAATATCGAGCCCAGTTCCTATCGCTCTGCTGTTACCGTCGGTGTGACGAACGCATCGAAGTTTCGGGCCCTTGATGTTGACTCCATTCCATTCAGTCTTCAGGGGCGTGCCTGCGGATTTTTCCCGCATCTGGTTAACGACATTGTGCCTGACTCCGTCCCGCTATTCAAAGTAAAGAACTAAATTTTTTTTGTGCTGTGAAAGAAAGAACCTTTTTCGCGTCAGCTTGCAAAATTTCAAGGGATTGAACCTTTCTTATGTAACAAGAAGCGACCTTCAGTCGCCGACTGTGTTTTTTTGTGTACTACAAAGTGTAGAGTAATTTTTTTTTGTATACTGTGTCATTCCTGTAAGCTCCGGCGTCGCTGGCCACGTAGGTGTTTTAAAAATATAAATGACGTACGCCAGCGGCTGCGAGTTTTTTTGTCTGAACGTTCAAATTAAAAGCCTGTAATATGGAACTATATAATCTCCAGTTGCTGTCATTCTTTTGTACTTTTGTCATTTCTAATAATTTAGTTATATGTGTGTTAAAATGTACTGCCTCTTTTATTATTGTGCATTCTGTATTTGTGTGTTTACGAATTTTGCAAGCATTATAAACAGGAGGAAGGCACAATAAAGGTGAATCCGTTTCCCCTAAGCTGCTGGCCTCTCGGCCTTCCACGAGAACCTACAATCAGGTGTATTTGGAAGGTGGCGCCCACCACTTTGGCCCACTCTGTACACAACTAGGAAGATTTCCTCCCGTAAACGATTTCCATGAATCCCCCCTACTCCTCTGAGCTAAGCTGTAGACCTTTTTCCACCTATCCGGTTGCGGATCGGCGCAAAAGCTCGTTTGGCCGGTAACATATTGTATTCTAGGCCTTCCTCTTGCATTTTTGCCATCAATTTGCCTTATATCGTGGTTAACAGTCCCTGTCCTTCAATTATATAACCAATGAAACTGACTCCTCTTCTACGTATTTGTTTGTATAGGTGTTTGTCTTTTCCAGCAGCTCTTTTTAGGATTTATTCATTACTTATTCTTTCAGTCCAGCTTATTTTCAATAGACGCCATAATTCAAACGCTGGTGCGTAATAAATTATAATTCCAATCCACTCATAATTCCGTCACTTTTTTATTAAAAGGTGTTATTATCTCATGGAAATAAAAACCTTCAAACATTAAATTAAAATTCAACTTTGTAAGTCTAGTCGAAACAACTTTTATAAAATCATTTTAATAAAATTGTATACATATTCAAATCTAAAGCAAATTTGTGGTGATTATTGAAAACAAACACGTTTGTGCTTTATAACCATAAGCTTTCAAATAGTTTTTAGCTATCTTGTAAGTTGGCCCATAAAACCATGTATTGTACTTTTTCTTTTTTTTTTAATGTACGTTATACCAGCTCAGCAGTGGTTGCTATACATGGTAAAGTTAAAATGAATATATCACATTTCTAATAACGAGTGAGGTCCGTGTGGCCTCTAACAATAATAATTTTAGCACTAATGGGTTGCATTGCTACTATTATTTTGGTTGAAACTGTTTTATGAGCACATAATGTCATAGGTTGGTAATCAGTTCACTATGATAAATTACTATTACTATTATTCACTTCTGTTCACTATAAGTAGAGGGTATTATTCACTATCACTTTTCAACAGGTCTCTGGCTAGCTTCCTTTTTAATCTTGTGTGTAGTGTTTTTGCGCCCAATTGAAAGTATACTGCGCTATTGCATTGGTCTTGTAAAATTTCTTGGATATCTTGGAAATACATTCTTGTACAGTGAGCATGTTAGTTTCTCTGTGTAGTTGTGTATTTCTAACGAACCACTGCGAATTGGTGATAGTGCGCAATACTGTATTTTGTAGGATTTGCAATTTATTGAGGTTCGTTTTGGATGTTGCGCTCCAGACACAGCAGCCATAAGTGAATATTGGTCTAATTATGCTTGTAAATATTAGTATGCCGCATTTTATTCTAAGTGTAGACTTTCGGTTGAGGATTGGATACAGCAGGTTCAGTCGAGCATCCGATTCTGATAATTTTTTGTTGACGTGGTAGCTCCAAGTCAGTCTTCGATCTAGGTATGTTCCTAGGTATTTAACGGCGCTGTCCTTAGGATTCTAGTCAATTGGCGTGTTATTAATTATTATCCTTGGTGGATCATCGGGTCTGCGAAGGATGAAAATTGTATTGTACCTTGAGTCCCTCTTATTGTAATTTGGACAGGAAACGAGTAAATCCTAATGAAAGTAAAAACATTTATTAATTTACAATTTTGTCAGGAAAATAAAAGTAGTTGCAAATAGTACGAAAGATGTGTAATTTAAATAAAAACATCTATTTCAATCATATATTAATACAATAATAACACCTACGTAGTAGCCCTGAACTCATACTACAATTAGATATTTTGTGGGCACTAGAGATTAACACCAATTAAAACAAATGCTGTAGTAGACTCTGCTTCTTCATTTTCAACTGTATCTAAGTGAACTGCTGAATTTAAACGTGGTCGTGAAAGTCTCAAAAGCGACCTTTGCAGTGGACGTCCAAAAAGTGCAGCAACACCAGAAATCATTGACAAATATAAATTTTTTAAATTAAATGTTCCTGAAATTGCTAAGGCTGTAGGCTTCTTAAATGAACGTAAATTATATATCTTAACAAAACAATTGTGCATGCAAACAGTGGCAAGTTTAAGTAATATGTGTTCCAAGCACTTTTGGGTTTAAAATATTAAACGAACAAATTAGACATCGCAAAGTTTAGTACCTAATATTGAAGAGCGATCGAAAAATAAATTAATTAGAGCAGGCCGTGGCCGTGAAAACGTAGGTCGCAACGCCATGTATAGTATTTTGTGAGGCTATCTCGATGCTACTCCTAAATAAGTAAACAAAGCCGTAGGTCCCGTGCCACTGCGATGTGTGACACGTTAAAAATCACTACTGGAGTTGGAATTACCCCAGATAGGCAAAATTCTTAGTTAGGGTGTACAATGGGCCAAATGTGGCCTAAGTGCATAGAGATGCTTGGAAAACCGCGTCCTAGATCTCGCTCTTTCAAAGCAAGCAAGCAAGCAAATAAAATTAGGTTATAAACCGTCAATGTCGAAATATTAAAACATAAATATTTAATAACTTTACAGAA